>JAKCPI010000515.1:0-113761 GCA_023213315.1 Euborellia annulipes | reverse complement strand
AATAATTTAAAATTACAACACTATATCTTGTTTTTTCCAACTGATACATTAAGGGGTAAAGAATTGCACACACATGGTTTGATATATATATATACACAGAGTCAATGTAATAAAAATTAAAATGTTAATATCCAATAATATATACATGCATACATACATATATATAAGTTATATAAAAAATGAAAACAAATACAATATATGGTTTTTTTGCAGTGACTGATAACCACACAAGCCCGTATTATATGCATGCTGGTGCCTCATTTACGAAAACTTTTTGGGAACTGAGGTGGGTCAAACAACCAACCATATTATAATTGTATATGTATGTTTTTCCAACAATCCACTGTCAACACTGCTGTAATCCCTGATATGAAGTTGCGATGAGAACAAAATTGTATTTACTGTTTTTTATTTCTAGGTTCTGGAAAATGGTTCCTTTGGAACCGAAACCAATAGTAATGCGCACATTGGTCGGCCAAGTTAAGTTTCCTAATAAAGCCAAAGAAGAAAAATTTGGCTCCTTAATCACTCCTACAGCGTACCACCTGAAACAACATCGACAAGTAATCTTTAGCTCAAAGAAAGATACGATACTTCCTGTCAGTTTTCGGTTTAAAATTAAATTCATTTGGGTTACCTTATCTTCCAGCAAAACGAAAATACCTTTTCTCGTAAATTTCCTTATTTTAGAAGATGTTGGAAAAATAAAGTAATAGATTATAAATCATTCTTATTGCGGTCAATAAAATAGTCAAAGTCATTACGGACTTGTTAGAGACAGAGACTGAATTGTTTGTTTAATTCGATAAATTCTAATGAGAGAGAGTGAGGGAAAAGTCTCAAGACACTTTGAACAATCCTAAATTTCAACTTTAATGAATTGACTTTTAAAAGGAGAATCAGCATTTAATCAAGTTGGACAAATTATTTATCTCTTTAATTAACTCTGAAGAAAATGCTTCATCATTTTGTTTTAGACAACGACGTTATGTAATAATAATAAGAAGTTTTAGGCCATTCAACTTCATTTAATTTGGGAAAATATTCTAATGAACATTTCAATTATAATTTATAAATGATTTTGAAGAAGATTAATTTTTTATCATTATCAGTATAAATAAATATTTTTTTTAATTATGATAATTTCTGCATTAAAGTAAGAAAGATTAAAAAAGTTTAACAAAAAATAAAAAACCTAATTTATAAATTAAATTTTTCGGTGTCAGGATTGTAGCTCGGCTATCAATATCTTCAAACAAATGCATGTTTGTTGGCCTACATTGCAGGCGTATTCTAAGTTTATTCTTTCTTTGCGTTTGCTATCCAAGGGCTCTTTTGACATATGTATGTAACTAAATTTGTTTTCATTTGCACCCAACTACTATGGACTTTTACAATTTATTTTTATTATTTTTTGGCATTAATAAACCACAATTAATGTCAAAAATGTATTTTTTATTTCTAAAAACTTTTTAAAAAAATTTTTTACATTATAAAATAGACCAGGCGCTGGAGGTAGTTGAGTATGCAAAATTTGAGGACCGAATTCTGACAATGGATTTGGGCTAAGAATAGCTCCCAGAATAAGGATCCGGATCTTGCCGGGCCAATTTTTGGTCCAATTTTTTTTTTTTACCCCCACCCCATAGGAAATCAATGGAGTGCATGCTAAGATGGTGTGAAGATTTGAAATTATGGTCAAATTCGAGTACTTAAAACCTCAAACAATGAAAAAACTGTCTTGTCAGCAACTGAGGGGATCCTCTAGAGTCCCCTGAGAAGTACTATCTTGCCACCAGCTGTGGTGGTCCCCTCTAACCCCTTCATCTCTTTTCTCTCTCTTTGTTATAAATTTAAATATACGGCTTTAACACCATGCCAAATTGTGGGGACCGGCAATTATGTTCATAATCCACTACCTGGTATCCCAATCAATGAAAAATACTATCTTGCCGCCAACTGCGGTGGTCCCCTCTAACCCCCTTCACCTCTTTTATCTCTCTCTTTGTTATAAATTTAAATATACGGCTTTAACATCATGCCAAATTGTGGGGACCGGCAATTATGTTCATAATCCACTAGCTGGTATCCCAATCAATGAAAAATACTATCTTGCCGCCAGCTGCGGTGGTCCTCTCTAACCCCTTTACCTCTTTTTCTCTCTCTTTGTTATAAATTTAAACATACGGCCTTAACATCATGCCAAATTGTGGGGACCGGCAATTATGTTCATAATCCACTAGCTGGTATCCCAATCAATGAAAAATACTATCTTGCCGCCAGCTGCGGTGGTCCTCTCTAACCCCTTTACCTCTTTTCTCTCTCTTTGTTATAAATTTAAATATACGGCTTTAACATCATGCCAAATTGTGGGGACCGGCAATTATGTTCATAATCCACTAGCTGGTATCCCAATCAATGAAAAATACTATCTTGCCGCCAGCTGCGGTGGTCCTCTCTAACCCCTTTACCTCTTTTCTCTCTCTTTGTTATAAATTTAAATATACGGCTTTAACATCATGCCAAATTGTGGGGACCGGCAATTATGTTCATAATCCACTACCTGGTATCCCAATCAATGAAAAATACTATCTTGCCGCCAACTGCGGTGGTCCCCTCTTAACCCCTTCACCTCTTTTCTCTCTCTTTGTTATAAATTTAAATATACGGCTTTAACATCATGCCAAATTGTGGGGACCGGCAATTATGTTCATAATCCACTAGCTGGTACTCCAATCAATGAAAAATACTATCTTGCCACCAGTTGTGGTGGTCCCCTCTAACCCCTTCACCTCTTTTCTCTCTCTTTGTTATAAATTTAAATATACGGCTTTAACACCATGCCAAATTGTGGGGAGCGGCAATTATGCTCATAATCCACTACCTGGTATCCCAATCAATGAAAAATACTATCTTGCCGCCAACTGCGGTGGTCCCCTCTAACCCCTTCACCTCTTTTATCTCTCTCTTTGTTATAAATTTAAATATACGGCTTTAACATCATGCCAAATTGTGGGGACCGGCAATTATGTTCATAATCCACTAGCTGGTATCCCAATCAATGAAAAATACTATCTTGCCGCCAGCTGCGGTGGTCCCTCTAACCCCTTTACCTCTTTTCTCTCTCTTTGTTATAAATTTAAATATACGGCCTTAACATCATGCCAAATTGTGGGGACCGGCAATTATGCTCATAATCCACTAGCTGGTATCCCAACCAATGAAAAATACTATCTTGCCGCCAACTGCGGTGGTCCCCTCTAACCCCTTCACCTCTTTTAACTCTCTCTGTTATAAATTTAAATATACGGCTTTAACATCATGCCAAATTGTGGGGACCGGCAATTATGTTCATAATCCACTACCTGGTACTCCAATCAATGAAAAATACTATCTTGCCACCAGTTGTGGTGGTCCCCTCTAACCTCTTCACCTCTTTTATCTCCCTTTATTATAAATACACCAGGTAGTAGATTATGAGCATAATTGCCGGTCCCCACAATTTGGCATGGTTTTAAGACAGTACATCTAAATGTATAATAAAGGGAGAGAAAAGAGGTGAAGGGGTTAGAGGGGACCACCGCAGCTGGCGGCAAGATAGTATTTTTCATTGATTGGGATACCAGGTAGTGGATTATGAACATAATTGCCGGTCCCCACAATTTGGCATGATGTTAAAGCCGTATATTTAAATTTATAACAAAGAGAGAGATAAAAGAGGTGAAGGGGTTAGAGGGGACCACCGCAGCTGGCGGCAAGATAGTATTTTTCATTGGTTGGGATACCAGCTAGTGGATTATGAGCATAATTGCCGGTCCCCACAATTTGGCATGATGTTAAGGCCGTATATTTAAATTTATAACAAAGAGAGAGAAAAGAGGTAAAGGGGTTAGAGAGGACCACCGCAGCTGGCGGCAAGATAGTATTTTTCATTGATTGGGATACCAGCTAGTGGATTATGAACATAATTGCCGGTCCCCACAATTTGGCATGATGTTAAAGCCGTATATTTAAATTTATAACAAAGAGAGAGAAAAAGAGGTAAAGGGGTTAGAGGGGACCACCGCAGCTGGCGGCAAGATAGTATTTTTCATTGATTGGGATACCAGGTAGTGGATTATGAACATAATTGCCGGTCCCCACAATTTGGAATGGTGTTAAAGCCGTATATTTAAATGTATAACAAAGAGAGAGAAAAGAGATGAAGGGGTTAGAGGGGACCACCACAACTGGTGGCAAGATAGTACTTCTCAGGGGACTCTAGAGGATCCCCTCAGTTGCTGACAAGACAGTTTTTTCATTGTTTGAGGTTTTAAGTACTCGAATTTGACCATAATTGCAAATCTTCACATCATCTTAGCATGCATTCCATTGATTTCCTATGGGGTGGGGGTAAAAAAAAATTGGACCAAAAATTGGCCCGGCAAGATCCGGATCCTTATTCTGGGAGCTATTCTTAGCCCAAATCCATTGTCAGAATTCGGTCCTCAAATTTTGCATACTCAACTACCTCCAGCGCCCGCTCTAATTAATAAAATTATAAAATATATAAAGTGCATTTAAATGAAAATTTTGTAAAAATGGCAATATAATATTATTTTCTAGTTAGGTTTTTTTTTTTAATATTTATAAGTGAACTTTAAGTTCACCTCTAGAAATTGACTAGTCTTTATTTATTAATTATAAAAAAAAAAGATATAATTATATTTTTTAGTTTATTTATTTATTTATTTATTTTTAGAAGATCTCTCTTATATTTAGAATATTTCTCTTATATCCTGACGATAGAAGTTGGAGATCATAGTTCTGAACTTTTGATTAGATTAATTAAAGATAAAAATGAAAAACAAATATTTTTAGGAATTAATCTATTCAAAAGTTCTATTCTAAGAACTAAATCAAAATAAAATGAATTTTAAGTCTGAGACAAACTAATTTGATCAAGACTAGTTGCTAAAATCTAATACTATTTATTTATATTAATATATATCCGTCCATTAGAGCTACTGTAGTTATGTAAAAATACAATTGTATTTTTTAAATATTTCACAATTTATAAATATTTAATACTATATGTGATGTTTGTTTTTTATTTTTATATTTTTATATAATAAAAATAATTTGTTCTCTATGTTTATATTGTATACTTTTTTCGCAAAATATGCTCTCCCTCTAGCTATCCTCCTTTATATATATATATGTATATATAAATTTTCAAAATTAAATCTTCGATGTTTAGTCACAATTAAATTAGAAGGTAAAATTGAATTTAAATGTAAAAAATAAGTTTTGTTCACTGGGACGAACCTTAGAGCAAAATTTAAATCCTTTTCATTTGACTTTTGTTTGAATTTTAATCATTCATTCGCTGTTTAATCAGCTCTGCCTATCCATTATATAGATCTTATCTAATCAAATTGTAAATGTTCAACAAAGATATGTTTAACCTAGTGATGAGCAACATTTTTGCCTTTAGGGTTCTCTAATTTGATTTTTCTATTTTTTTTTTAAATATTTTTTCTATATGTTTACTGGTGTTAAAATCAAAAAGAGATATAATTAAAAAATATGCTACTAGGGTGTTCGATATGGAAAATATTAATAATCGATTAACAATTACGAAAAATAATCGATTATCCCGATTAATCGATTATGGTAAATAATCGATTATTTTTATCGATTATAATGGGTGTTTTTTTCATAATTGATTATATATTGTTTTAATAATCGATTTTTTTTTTTAAGAAAAACGATTATTTTGCGTAGCCCTATATGCTACTAGAAAGAATAGGTGTAAGGAACTTGCCAAAAAAAGTTGCTCATCATCACTAGTTTAACCAGTTAACTAGGTTTAATACTACGGTATACTCAAAAAGGTAAAAACAAAACTTAATTTATAAGTTAATTAATTTCTAAACAAAAAGTGTTTTTATATCACAGAATTAAATTAAATACTTAACTCATTATCGTGTTTTAAGAGCTTTTTTCACTCGATAATATTGATCCGTATAATTCTAGTAATCGTAAAACTGCCCCGTTGGACCAACCGAATCCTTCTTGAACTCCATATTCACCGCCAGATCCCCGATGACCTGGATTTTCAGAATCATATTTTTCAAACATCGATTCGTTGTATGTCTTCCAACCAAGGAAATTAGAACTTATCCATGTTTTCGCTAATTTTTCAGCTAAATCTTCAGCTTCTTGAACTTTGGAGTCCTTAAGTCCTTCAATTACAAGTGTGACTAGAGGCGGCCACGAATTGGGATAATCCCATTGTTCGCCTGTTCGTTCTAATGAAATTGGAATTCCACCAGGGAATGTATCAATATCATTGGATTTTAAGTATTTAGCAATACTTAGAGCGATAGATGAAGTTTGACTCTCATCAAAGCATCCTGCCCACAGTGGAACAATATTACTTGGATAGTAATACTTTCTTGGTTTGTTATTTCGGAGATCCCAATCAAACCAGACACCTTCTTCAGGATTCCAAAAAACGGCTCCAATTGCTTCTAGTAGAGTTTCGGCATTTTTTTTGTAAGTGGCTGCCTGTGGTTTTTGAAGCATTACAGCAATATTTGCAAGTACTTTAAGCCCTTTATATAAGAAAGCATTCAAATCCACTGGTACAATTTCACGGGTTGCGATATCATTCAATGTCCCTGGAAAAATCAAAATTATTTTAATATTGTTAAATATATTTTCGTTCAAAGTACAATATTTTATTAAAATGATTAGAATTGGATCAGGTCTTATCTTCAGTTCAAAAAATATTTATATATATATATTCAAAGTTTTTAGATTTCAGATCACAAGGATTCGGCCCCTTCGCTTTTAGCCTTCCTTAATAAGGGTTGGATTCAATAAAATAAAATTGGGTAACTTTTATTTATAGTTAAATATTTAATTTAGTGAATTGTCATTTAGACCATTTGAACTTTATTTATTACTAGTCGCAAAGCAGCGGGGCTGCGCCCCATGGACCCACTTGCTCGTCTTTGCGGGCAAGTTTTTACTCTTTTTTTGCATTCCAAATTTTTCGAAAGCACTTTGAGTTCAAGTGAGGGTACTGTCTGGAAAAACAAAAGAGTCTATTTATGACTGCCCAAAGGGTCTGCCTGGAGATGGCTATAAATCATGTCAAAAATCTAAATTTTTATCCGGATATTGAAGAAATTTGATTATAATTAATTCCCCCAGAAATAATTAAAGATTCAAATTATTACTGCGTTACTCTCTGTTTCAAGTACTATATGTGGGCCTACTCAATTTGAAAAAGATTCATTGATTTGTGGATTTCTATAGAACTTATACATACATACATTTTCCATTTCGTTTTTATATATATATTTTAGTATTATATTTAAAATACTATGCTAATCTATGACTCAAACTTCTTATCCAAATGATAATTTTTAATGCTCGCCTTGAAAGGTAAATATAGAATTAAATATTTAATTACAAATAAAAATTACTCTACTATTTTATTATATCTTGTCATTTAGTTTCAACCCTCAATGAGGATGGGTAATAAAGAAGTGGTCCAACCTTGCAGATTGAAATGTAAAAACTTTAAATAAATATATATAATCTGAATATATTTTAATAAAAGAATTTTATTTTATTAAAACTGTGAAAGTCACCCGCCGCGAAAGCGTGGAGGTTCGTCTCCTGGGGGCGCAATTTTGCCCAATCATAAGCACAAACACATCTCGCAAATTTTGCAATCTTAAACGATATATTGACTGTCTAGTAAAGTCTATTTGAGAGTTAGTTGAAAAAATTCCATCTTTTTCAAACAAAGCTCTACCTAGTTAACTGTGAAAGCTTAACCTCGTGAATATATTTTAAACTTGAAAGGGTAAGTACAGTGAGGGACAATATTAAGTCCCACCCATGCATTTTCTACTTGTGATTATTTCATTGTTTAAAAAAAATATATATTTTTTGAATGGAAACTTTCATGGTTCAAACCTAGAAAATCCAATAAAGATTTTTATTTTCTTTTATAAAAACAATGAATTAATCACAAGTAGAAAACGCATGGGTGGGACTTAATATTGTCCTCACTGTACATTGATTAAAATCTAAGAGTTGGAAGTGCGGAGAACAAGTCGAGCTCTGAATTCATAGTCTCTGGTCTACTAGAACATTGGAGTTCCATTTATTGGATATTTCAAACAAATTGTATATATATATATATATATATATAGAGATAATCCACCTTGCAAACTAAATTTAGTTACGATTGGTTTTATTTTCTTCTTTTAGCCACTTAAAAAATATAATTCTCATCTTTCTCAATGTTTTATTAAAAATAAATAATTACTAATTTTTAAAAACAAAACACCTGCTATTCTGATAAAATAGATAACTTATCAATTTTTTTCGCAAAATCCTTATAAATTAAATAATATATAGGTTACTTTCCAAACAGTGCAATTATTAAAACTTTCGATTATTATCAAAGGATATCTATTATTTATTTTTAAGATAAATTTATCACCTCTAATAATTTTATAAAAAATTTCTAGAAAGTTAATGAAATATATGTTAGGCCTATATTGGAATTGACTTTATCTATTCATTAAATTAAAAGCGAAATCATATTAGTTTTTGCTATCAATTGACCCCACTTGAGACATGACGTCAAATTCTTGATTGTATTCTTATCATCATCATCTATTATCTTATATTAAATATTATCTTACCATTATTGGTTCCATCTTTAGCAATAAACCACCGTGAGGAGAAATCCCAGCCAGATTCAGCAGCTGATTTAAGATTGGTGTATATTTCAGTTGGATCCACATAATTTTGTGCCAATTTATAATCTTCTCTAAAAAGAAAAACAATATTTTAATTTTTAAACAAACTATAAAAATAATTTAGCTAAAGTACAGACAACCAAAAATGAAATTAAAAAATAAAATTTTACAAGCAAAGGCGGATTTAAGTGCGAGGGCACGTGCCCGGAGTCTCATGTTCAAAGATTTTCAAATACAGTACAACCCTTCTTAACCCGCCTGGTCGAGACCGAGACCCTGAACAGATATCCGTTTGGCCGGTTAATCCGAGGTTTCGGTGAAAATTGATTTTCATTCATTATCGTCACACGTTTTCGTTTTTCTAACTCGCTCATTTTTATTTAAGAATAATTTATAATTTTAATGGGATAGGCCGGATACGAGGGGTTGTACTGTATTTTTTTTTTTTTTTTTTTTTTTGAGAGAGAAAGTGATCTCAATTAATCAATTTGCAAAACAAAAATCTAGAAAGAAATCTCTTTAAAATAAGATGCAAGAAAAATCTTATCTTGCAATCATTTTATTCTGTTATATATTATAATTCCTATGTATTTATTTGATTAAATAAAATTCATATTATTAATTCAAAGTTTAAATGTTTTTTTTTTAGATTTAATATTAGGGATGTCCCAATTTTTTTCAGCGCTCGAGTTCTCAAACAATTCGCATTTTACAAATAAAGATAATTTACAGGGCGGGATATGATGTTCAGCCCCTCTCCTTCAAAATCCCAAAAAAACAAAACAAATAAATAAAAAGAAGAAAGAAATATAAATTTTAAACGCTATTAAGTAAATATATACGTAAAATATTTTGAAATACCATAGAATCTTGCTAATCCGAACTTCGATATTTCGGATAATCCGACTTGTTGAAAAGCAAAAAAGGGGTAATTTAAGAAAATAAAGTGTAAAAATACAGATTTTTCATATGTATGCATTATATAGTAATATGTATAAATTTTGCATTATATTAAATGTTTCGGGTAATCCGGCATTTTCAGATGTTTAGGCCGGATTTTAGCAAGACTCTACTGTAAATTTTTTAGAGGAAGGGTAGAACATTAAAAGGGATCAAATACACCTAAATGTTTTGACTACTCCTGTCTAGAATCGATTGAAATATCATATATCTTACCGATAAGATTCCGGCCTTGGTCCATTTGAAGGTGCATTATATTGGAAAAGTTGATATTCTTTATTATCTTTGTATACTTTAACAGTTCTATTCTTATACCAAAAATTGATTTCTGATTCTAATGTATCATAATTGTCAATTAGAAATTGAATATCCGTAGTAGCTCTATAGTAAGCATCAACCATGGAAAGCAGAAGTGGAGGTTGACTTCGTTGCATGTAATAAATTCTTCCTCCGTTTGGTATATGTCCTATTCGTTGGACGATCGAAATAAAATTAAGAAGAATTCCTTTTACTGTATCATGCATTCCACTTGCTAACAGCCCTTGAACGATCCAATAACTATCCCAATAATAATATTCACGGAAACGTCCTCCTGGAATTACGAATCCATTTGGCACAGTAATAAATGAATAGAGATCAGGATTTTTAGTCACATTCGGATTCACTTGACGAGCCAGATCTCTCCATCTTAGATTCAAACCTTTCGCCCATTCTTTATATTGTGGGTCAACGATATTATCCAAAAGTGCGGGATCTTCTTGCCAGTCAGCCGGTGTCCAGGGAACTAATTCATCACCTTCTTCGAAATTTTCATTGACAAATTCCTTAATTTGAGAAATAGATGGTTGACCTCCAGTGCTTTGCATTAGATTATTGAAAGCATCCCAAGTTTCTTTTACTCCAACTCGTAATTTCATATCAACAAACGTTTTGGAATCATCATAAAGCGAGGCCAGTTGAACCGTCTCCAGCAGCTTCCCTTGACAGTATATATCACTGCAAACAAAAGAATTAAGAAATTAGAAAATTCTGATAATACAAATGATATGCAAAAATTAAGTTAGGCTCAGCATCATCTCTTAAGTTTGGACAAGGGATGGTATTGAACTTCTACTTTTACAACAAATGTGGATGCAAAACTGCCCTTATCCAAAAAACTTCGAAATTGAGTTAGAGATCGTGTTCTACTAATTAGGTTGCCAGGAATCTGAATTTGAACTTATTTTCTCAAATTGTATATTTACCATGAAAAACATAGTGTGAAATATGCATTTGGTTGCAAAACTTTCTTTATTCATTGTATGGTGGTTAAAGATTTTTTATTTTACGGTATCCCAACTTGATCAAACTGGACCATCTCGATAATGATGCGTTTCAAAACTCTCCTTCTCCAAAGTGGTCGGTGGCAAAACTGCCTATGTATAAAGTGAGCTGATAAACTCTCCTTTGATTTAAAACCATAAACAGCCCAAAAATGTTTTTCCGCTATTTTTTTTATAGCAAAAAATGTATATATAGTTTTTTCGATTTACCAAAAAAAGTGCTTGGCGGATAAGGATGGTTTTGCATCTCAGCTCAACAAATGTTTATAAAGAAGAAGATAATATTGAAATTAAATTTCCTAATATATTTTGTATTAAAATAAAAATTTCAAAACTTTGAAGCCAAACATTCAAAGGAATTATTTCGGCTGTATTGGCAGTATTATTATTTTGATAACAAAATAATTGCATTTTTTTTTCCCCTTTGAAAATATTAATATTCTTGTTTTAGGTCTGGCCCGGAAATTGAAAGGGAAAAGTAAAAGGTCATAGATCTAGAATGTTTCATTCAAACAACATAAATGATGACCTTTTTTGTCTGACACAAAAATGTTGCTCTAAAATAAAAAAAAAAGAATCAAATTTCAATTAGAAAAGTTTTTAAATTTCCTTTAATCTTCTGACAGGAAGAGATAATTTCATCAAATAGTAGGCCTATATTCCCATCGCGAGGTCATGACGTTAGACAAAGTAATAAATAAAAGTTACAAATGACCTATGGGTTTGTGTATTACTTAATCAAACTATCAATTAGAATATTCAAAAAAAATACCTTTTGAGCATAAATTAAGCATTAATATTTCAATTTTATCTCAGATCTAGAATTTCCTTTTAATTACTTCCTTAATATCTCCATTAATTGATTATTTCAAAATTAATAACTAATTTTTTTTTTTTAAGCTTTTACTTCAATTTACGTCGAGACTAAAAGGTTAAGCCAACATGTCATTTTAATTTGATATGATTTCTGGTGCCAAAGGTCAAGCGTTCGCATCCCATCCAATAGCAATCAATTGAAATAAATAGGGATTGGGTATAAATGGCCTCAAATGCCGAAAAAGGCTTTGGACAAATTAAAAAAAAAAAAATTAGATATGATATTAAAAGAGGGCCTACGGGGTTGGTCTAGTTGGTAGCGTGCCTACCTTGTATACCGAAATTCGCAGGTTCGGACCCCAAGCAGTCCGATGAATTTATATAAGCCATTTGGATACCAAATGGCTTAAATAGAAATGCCTGGACCCCCCAATAGATATATTAATAATTAACACGTCAAAGTCTTAAATGACCTAAGTTGCCGAAAAGACTGTGTGAATGTGTGTGTGAGTGTGAGTGAGAAAATGGAGACGAATCACTGGCTTCCTGCTCCATTCATTTATTTTTTAAATTATGAGTAATATATCATGTAATGTCTGATTAATGACAAAAAGGAAATTAATAATAATAAATAAGAATGAAAAAAAAAAAAAAAAAAAAAACTGCAGGAGATGGATTTGAACTCGAAAAGTTTTGTTTAGTGATGAAAAAAAAAATTGTTTTGCTGACCACTTTACCAATTCAGCTACTACTGGTGTTATTAATAATTTGGAAAAAATAAACCATATGTGAAACATTGAATAAAAGACGTATTAAAAAAATGTTTATATTGGACATATGATATATCATTTTTTTCTACGTTAAATGCAGATTAATAATTTCTAATAAAAATTTTAATTGCATGCATAGATATCAAATTATTCAGTGAACAACCGTACACATCGTGAATGCCTTTATGTAATTAAACCAAAAACTTTATATAACATATGAAACATGTCGTTAATTCTTGAATTCCTCCTGATTCCAAATAACTAAACCCCTTTTAATTAAATGATCTAATTTTAGAGTTATTGATGATCAAAGTCGACCCTTAACTCGGGCCCAACGGCCTGACCACCCAATTATATATTATAGGAAAAAGCTTATTTAGCATTGTCTGATTAAAACCAAATTTTTACCAGAGATTTATAATTAAAAAATGAGTTTTTTCTAAAGTTTCATTGAGATTGGTAAAGAAATAAATAAAATATTGACTATTTTGTAAATTGAGTTTTAGAATTTGGGATCTCAGATACAAGCCTAGACACGGTTCATAGACGGCTCTCTTTACCTATCCGGGATCCCGAATTCTAAAACTCAATTTACAAAATAGTCAATATTTTATTTATTTCTTTACCAATCTCAATGAAACTTTAGAAAAAAACTCATTTTTTAATTATAAATCTCTGGTAAAAATTTGGTTTTAATCAGACACTGCTAAATAAGCTTTTTCGATATATAGAAATTGAGTGTTGATGTCATTAAGGTCGAAAATAGACTTAACTTTGATCGCTAATAACTCCCAAATTAGATCATATAATTAAAAGGGGTTTAGTTATTTGGAATCAGGAGGAATTCAAGAATTAACGACATATATAATATGTTATATAGAGTATTTGGTTTATTTACATCAAGGCATTTTCAATGTTAAGTTTGTCCATTGAATAATATGAAAACTATGCATTCAATTGAAATTTTTATTATAAATTATTAATCTGCATTTCACGTAGTAAAAAATGATATATCATATGTGCAATATTAAAATTTTTTTAATACGTCTTTTATTCAATGTTTCTCATATGGTCTATTTTACCAATCAAAAAATGTAATAAAGGTGGCCGAGGGGGATAAGTGGTTATCTTTTTATTTTTTTCCATTCTGACTACCAAACATTCCGAGTTCAAATCCATCTCCTGCACTTTTTTTTCATTCCTATTATTATCATGCTTGGTCATAAATAATTTAAAAACTATTCAAGCTATTTTGACTTAAAATTCTTAATCTTTATAAAATTAAAAAAATATATATATAATATAATATGTGCAATAAGCTTTCATATAAATTTTTGTAATTAATTTATTTTTTATTTTTTTAAATCTTTAATCAAGTGATAACTGTAGTGTTTTTATAAAAATATAACATTTAATATTCTAAATTAAAGAATTTATGATTATTATCAAGCTGCCTGAATTCTATAAATTTTAATTTAATTTAATTTTAAATTTTTTTGATTTAGTCCGATGTAGTCAAAGAATAAAAATAAAGGATGTCTCTTAACGGTCATTTCAAAGAGTACAGATCATAGATTATAGCGGTTTTTTCTCGTTCGTCTTCATATCTACTTTCTAAATGAATTAACTTTTATTATTTTGCAAATAGAGAAATTATTATTACTTATATAAATTGTGTTTTGTCTTTAAAATTAAATTCATCAACCTGAAACAAGAGCATCATCTTCATTACAGGTAAATTGAAATTATTTAACCATTTAATAAACCCAGTCATGGCGTCATAAAAAAAAATTATTGAAAATTTTTTAATCTTTTAATATTTCATTTCATTTAATTTTTAAAAAAGCTTTAATTAGAAATTAATTTAAAATGTTTGTCATTCTTGATTGGTTATCTTTCTTTCTTTTAACCTAATTTTAACTGTGTGGGATGAAAAAAAAAAAATTCATTTAATTTGTAATCACAGAGAAAGATCGAATTTAGAAATATCCTTTATATTCACATTATAATTTTTCCAGAAGGCCTACTACTCAATTATATCCTCCTGCTACTGAGGATTTTCGACTTCAGGTTAGAAATGTTTGTCAAATAAAGTGATGTACCAAAAATTCCTTTGGTGAGTATGCATTTCGAACTTAAATATTAATAAAATTAGAGTTCAAATTTTAATAAGTTTAAAGATGTTGATAAGAGAAGTGGCTGTTCAGCGATTGAAATGATGAAGGGAGAGAGGATGTCAGCCAAAAAAGGAGCCTCTATCGAATAAAAATCTCCATTAAGAAGACGTTTCGGGTTTAATTAGATAAATCCATCATCAGTTCTTTAGAGCTGAAATGAGCATAAATAATAATTGTAATACAACAACATAAAATATTTCTTAAATTATAAAAAATCAGATCTTACATTATTGGCAATCTCAAGGTGTACATCATTGAGTTGCAGATAGAGTTGTTATATATAAACATATACAAAATTATATAAAAATACAAAATCGCATATAAGTTGTCAGATGCTCATCAGTCTGATGATGGATTTATCTAATTAAACCCGAAACGTCTTCTTAATGGAGATTTTTATTCGATAGAGACTCCTTTTTGGCTGACATCCTCTCTCCCTTCATCATTTTAATAAGTTTAATAACCTAATATACCTATCCTTATCTATTCTCTTTTTAAGTCCTCATAAAGAATATAATTATTCTCACCATAAACAAATCTAAAAAATCTGGTATGACTGGTCGCACAGCCCACAACTTTCTCTTGCCCTTCGGTAATTGTCTTCTGTGCTTGTCACACCAAACCTTTTTGTGTCGAGATATATTTAGTTTCTACCGATATATTAAAATTCAAAATAAAAAAAATTTATAAACAGGGAAAAATATTTATATTTTGTTACCATGGCAACCATCTCCTATATTTTCTATGAAATACAAGAGTAAAGTGTGCTTCAATCAATTTTGAGAGCAAAATGAGAATATCCTTTTAAAAAAGCATCTAAAAAATAATTGATTTTTTGAATTTTAATCAAAATCGTTAGAGCGAATTTTGGGAAAATCGAAAAAAACTGAAAAAGTACATCAGTAAAGTACTAGTAGTACTTTTTGGCCGATTTTGTTTAAAAGCTTATTTTCACACTCCAGGGGGGTGTATAACTTAAATAAAAAATTTCAGCCTCATAGCTCAATTCCTTCATGCTTAAAATTGAACACAGACTCACAGACAGACCATGTCGCGAAAACCACTTTTTTTTTGGTTTCAGGGGACCTTAAAGCGTGTATTTCCATCAAAATCTCGACATGGAATTTTTGACATGTATCCAAAACTTTCTCTCTGTACATTAACATATATAAGAGAAAGTAAAAAGGATGTTTTCATTCTTATTTATCCTCCCTTTTGTTTTCTTTTCATATATATGTAATTTATAATTTAGGCATAGTGTTTTGAATAAAAATTTCCTAAACTTATCAAATTCCATTTCCGAACCGAAAAAGTTTTACTGTCCTGTAGTGGTTGATCATTTCAATACTAATTATACTTAGAAATGGTAATTATCTGATTTCCTTTACTTGTTTAATGAAATCATCCAAAATTCAAGCACACTTCCGTTTTTAGAGCTAGCAAAAGAATATCATATAAATTCAGAGAGACAAAATAAATATCATTTTGATAATCATATTCGTAGTATATCTTTAGATCTATATTAAGCCTCCATTTCAACAAAAAATCAAATTATGTAATATATTTATTCTTGAAGTAATTTATCATTAGAGTACTATACAGTACTTTCAGATTAAGTCACGGTATGAGAGGTAAACGTGAATAAAATGCACGTTTTCTAAAGAATTTTATATTAAAAGTCCTTGAGGGACATAAAAAAAAAATTTAATCAAAAACAAAAAAATTAATAACGAGATAAAAAAAAATCTAAACAAATAATTATATTTACTATTACTTTTATCTTAAATATTTTCTTAAATTGATTAATTAAAAAGAGATAGAATAATATTGTCTAAAAAAAAAAAAAAAGAATTACATAATGAATATAAACTAGATAGAGATTTTTCCCATTCCCACGGTTTTATCTTTCTTCTTCATTCAGAAATTATTTTTGTATAATTATTATTTATCCTTGAAAATTTTAATGATGCATTCTTGACACTATAATAAAATGTAAATTGATTATATTAATCTTCAATTATAGTCACAAAAATTTAAAAAATTAAGTAAAATTTTGACAATAATTTTTCTTAATACTTTTTCCCTAATTATATATACTTATAAATTAAATGTCATTCACCTTCCGGAGGAATATACATTTACTCTTTTATTTTCAACATCTTCTATACTCAGAAAATTTATATATTACAGAGTGCATCAAGATTTCCGAGTCCTTCACTGCTGGGAAACACAACAAATTTAAAAACGGAGGCTGATAAAAATTGAACTGAAGAAATTAACGAATCGAATAATATTTGAAATAGAAGATTTTCATTTAAATAGTGAGGTAACAAACTTTTTGAACTATAATACAGTGATCCTAAATGATATTTCAATCATGAATATTTTCAACCTATTAATTTTTGAAAGATAATACAAAAAAAATTTTCTAATCATAATTTTAAACAATATCTTTTGGCAGAAAAATTAAAATCAATTTGTTGAGTTTTAATTCGTATATTTCGGATAAATTAATAGCTCTCCTTCAACAGCAGTTGGTATATTTTAATTGTTCAGCCGCTGATTAATTCATCTGAAATATACCGATTAAAACTCAACGATTGACACATTTTAATTGTTCAGCTGCTGATGAAAGATAGCTTAATGGTTAATTAATAGCAAAATATATAGATTAAAGGTCAGTTGCCACTAGGTCGTGCCGCTGCCGTGCGATGCCGTCTGCCGTAATCCCTCAAATCGTTTCGTTTTCCACTAGACGTGCTGTGCCGCTGCCGTGCCGTCTGCCGCTCTCCAATTCTATTTAAATAGCAAGTCTGTTTGAACGATTACGGCCGACGGCATTAGCACGACCTAGTGGAAATGGGCCTTTAAACTCTCTTTCTGCCAAAAGCTTATCTACTTATTTTCTTTTCACTGCCATTTTTACTTCAACCATTTGACACAACACAATTCTAATTTCTTGCAATTGCTTTATACGTTTTATCAGCGTTAAAATATTTTTCAGGGACATAAAATTTAGAAACCACTGTCTTAAATCAAAATTTTCCAAACTGGGAGGCGCGCCTCGCTAGGGAGACGCGGACTGTTCTAGGGGGAAGCGCGAATATTAGTCACAACGAGCAATTTTCCAAATGATTGTTACTTGAGAAATTAAACAAGTACACGTGCAGCTAATACTTAGTTTGTAAAATTTATTAATACATTTTTTAGCAATAAAAATTTTTGTGTTAGTATTATTCTATAAATAGGAGGGGGGGGGGGGGGAAGCGTCACACGATTAAATATTTTTAAGGGAGAAGTGGCAAATAAAGTTTTAAAAACCACTGCCTTAAATGATCTATCTAAATGGCATCATAAGTAATTTAAATTTGATTGAGAAAAAAATATTATTTTTTCTAAATGAATATTAACTTATTTGAATATTCAGCATTTGAGTTACGCTGGGTGAATTCTCAGGGGAGGTCATATCCTGGAAGGAGATTTTGATAGAAAAAAAATCTCTCATAACTAGGCATTTTTCTTTAAACAAAAAATTTTATTTTTAGATCTAATCTTTTTATATAACTCTATTTAAACATTGAAATGAATAATATATTTTAGAAAGCTTGACCATAGAACAAAGTACCGGTTTCAAAAGTCCTCCTAAAAATTCCATTAAGTAATTGCTAATGGAAAAAAGAATCAGAGTTTTTGCTATAAAATGATAATAGATTTACATTATAAATGCAATGTTGTTATTTAACTCACAATATATAAGACAAAGTTTTGTAAATAACCATACCAATAGAGAATATTATTTGATCATTGATAACTATTGATGAAAATCAAGGAAATTTATATTACGTGTATGTAAAAAAAATTTTTCTTAGAAAATATTTTATAGTCGAAATGTAAATACAAAAAGATTATGAAATATTATTTATAACTTAAGCCCCATTTATTAGATAAAACTTATATATAGAAGACGACAAGGCCGGATTAGGGCTACACAGGGCAACCAGAAGAGGTACCAAGGCTAATAGGATCTCAAAGAGATAATTTTTTAAACAAAAATTGTAAAACAAACTATCTAATCATATTTCGTTTTGTTATTCAACGTTAAAGAATCTCAAATGATGTTGAAATTCTCTTGTTTCAGAAAACACCAATTGAAATCCATTTGGGACTCATCAATTTGAATAAAAATTATTGAATAAAAAAATTACTTCTTTTAAGAAAAAGATTATTTTAAAAATATTTTTTACCTTGGAAAGAAATATTGGGGTAAATATATATACTTTATTGAAGCTTAATGAGTGATGCCGAGAGAATTATATAACCGAAACTCCTCAATCACGCTGATTTTTCGGCAAGGATGTAGGAAGGGAAAAAATCAGCGTGGTTGAGGAGTTTCGGTTATATATACTTTATTTGTTAAATAATATATGAAGAAGGTATTAAAAAGAGCGAGGCAGCTTTGTTTATTTCACGATGCATCACTTTCAGAGACATTCAGTTTCTTTTAAAAAGTACGCACAGTAAATGACTCTGTCCATGAACTTGTTACGTCGTCTAATTAGAACATTAAGTCAATCATAATTACTGTGGTCTACCTACAGTGGCAACTTTTTATAAAATGCTCAAAGAAAATTGTTGCTTGGCTCTGAAGAAGGTCCCAAATGTGATCGTCAAGCCAGCCCAAGAAGAAATAAACATAGCTGCTTTGCTCTTTTTAATACCTTCAAACGTAAATAATACATAATTCTTGATTTTATAAGTAATTTTTCTGAGTATTAGAAACTATCAAATTTAGGAACTTATTACAAACTCGTAAAGAAAAAAAATCTTTGAAACACCCACAAAAGTTAACGTGGATTCAATTTACACCAAAGCTTAATTTTTTCATTTAATTAATTAAAAACTTCAGACATTTTAATTAGATTTTGGTTTTCAATTGAGGCTTTGCCATTCCTAAAACTGGATATAACATATTTTGAGGACCCTTGAGTCCAAAAAAGTGGGTCCCGCAAATTGGTCTCTGTGCGTGTGTCTGTCTGTGTGGACATTTTTAAGCATGAAGGGAGAAATTTTATATTTAAGTTAGGTCCTGAAGCGTGAAAATAAGCTTTTGAACATAATCATCCAAAGAGTACTAGTACTTTACTGATGTACTTTTTCAATTTTTCTCGATTTTCTCAAAATTAACTACAACGATTTTGATTAAAATTCATAAATCAACTATTTTTTAGATGCTCTTTAAAAAGTATATCGGTAAAATTTTTCGTGAAGTTCACTTTACTGATGTATTTCAGATTTTTCAAATTCATTTTTCAGCTCTTCTATCATAGAGCCAATGTTACATCCCGATGGGGATTTGCATGTTAATTTCGATTCAAAAGGGAAAAAGTCCCCCCTTTGGAACTTTTTAAAATTTTTTTGAAATTTTGTATTTATTTAGGATTCAAGCACAGTACACAACTTTCCGTTACTGAAGGGTAACCATTTGTTATTTATTCACGTATGTTAAAGGCAATAGGGATCTTCTGTTTTATTTTTAGACTTGCCATTTATCTCATATATTCTAAATATATCCTTGTTAAATATGTATGTCCTATTGAGAAACAAGTCAGGTCTAATTCCATCATCATTGAGCTATCAAGATTTTAAATTAAATAAAATTGGATCTTTTATGATAATAATAATAAATAAGGTTCAATTATTTTATTACTAGAAGACGAAATTAGAATAGTCCCTCTCAAGGAAAAATTGTTTTGGTGAGGAGAGTAGGACAAGTTGACAAGTTAACTGCCAAAAACGACCTGGGATCAGAGGCCTTTACCCCTTTACGTGACCGGATAGCCTTCTGAATTTTTACCGCCTGTTAATTTCTACCTAATGCAATGACATCACTTTCTTAGAATTTCATTTGTTTACATTTTGAATCTAATTTACTAAAAAAAGTAAAAGTCTATAAATTTTAAGCTGCATTGAACCACAAATTTGCTATCTAAGTTACTAGAACAGAAGCAATTATAACGGTTTTTGTTTAATTATAAAAACCAACATTCATGCTTATTTATTTATTTGACAATAGACCTTATGATTAAATAAATATTTTACTTTCTTGTTTGAAGGTTTTCTTTATAAACAAAAGATACTTAAATAGGAAAATAAATTAAACGCTTTTTCTATTTGGCGTCTTAATTGTGAGTCACCAGCTGGAAACATTTATAAAAACTCTGGTGTGACTGGTCTAGTACTTCTGGCCGATTTTGTTCAAAAGCTTCTTGTCACGTGCCAGGGGGTAAAAAAAGTGGGGGGCTAACTTAAATATAAAATTTCAACTTCCCTAGCCCTTTTCGTTCTTGAGATATTTTGTTCACAGACAGACCATGTCCCGAAAACCACTTTTTTGGATTCAGGGGACCCAAGGGCGGATCCAGAGGTGTTTCTCGGGGGAAGGGGGTTAATCTGGTGTGACTGGTCACACAACACACAATTTTTTCTTAATTTCGGTAATTTAAAGTCCCATTCTGTACTTGTTTGCCAGAATATAAATACAAATCAAATTTTTAAGTATTAATTTTTGAAAATTTTACATTAAAAATAAATTTTTTTTCGAAAAAAAAGTATTTATTTATAACCATAGGGGTTCAATTTCCCCCCACTTGTATCTGCCCTTTAGGGGACCTCAAAAAGTGAGCGCCTATCCATCAGAAATCTTGACATCGAATTTTTGACATTCCAGCGAAGAGCTTGTAAAAATAAATCTTATCACATAAGTTCCGTACAAATTTTTGTTTTGTATTTATAGGCTCGGGGGGAGTCATTCTCAAAAAAAAAACTCATTTGTATTATTTACTTTCATTTTTACAAAATAAAATAAAATTTCTTGATTGTAGGAAAAGGCAAATCGCTGAGATTTTGGCAGTAAATAAAAAAAATCAATTTCGGTGACTTTTATCATCGAAATTGATTTTTATTTACTGCCAAAATTATAACGATTTACCTTTTCCTACAATTGTTCATTTTGCACACCACAGCTCTAAAAAATCTGGTGTGACTAGTCGCACAGCACACAACTTTCTCTTAGCTTTGGTAATCGAAAGTTGTGTTCTGTGCTTGTCTCACTAGATTTTTTTGTGCGGTTATTAGTTTCCACCGATATATTAAAATTCAAGATGTAAAATTTATAAACATGGGAAAATATTTATAATTTGTTACCATGGCAACCATTTCTCCTATCTTTGCTATGAAGTAATAAACAAACAATTTTGAGAGCAAAATGAGAATATACATTTAAAAGAGCATCTAAAAAATAATTGAATTTTGAATTTCAATCAAAAAATTAATTGCTTGAACTTAAATCTCTCTAGTTTTCCCTCCACTCCTCATTTCTCCGCCTCTGTTTAGAATAGTCTTAAATTTTTCGAAAGATAGTAAAAAACATCAAGAGAAAGAGAGAATGTGAAGACGATATTAACACTAATTAAGGATGATTATTATAATTTTCGATTAAAAAAAAAAATGATATATCACCATCACCAACAAAAAAAAAGCATTAATTATAAAAAGTATGAAAATAACGTTTCCTGTTAATGAATTAGCACGAGTAAAGTATTTAATTAGAGACACTTATTCACTTTACTGAAAAAAAAACTGCCAAGTAATAGTTTTCTATATTAAAAATAGTTGCTTACCGGTACTTAAAAAAAATGTATCAAATGTAAAAGGATGCCCACACTCATAGATAACAAAATATTTTGTTTATCGTGTTCTACTAATGATTTTAAACATGGTTCAACATTTAAAAACAATGATTTAATTATTACTCTATATTTTGTTTCCGGTGAAATTATTTTTTTTTTCACAATTTTTCTTATTTCGATTAAAATGGAAAAGTCGAATTCTCCTTGAGAATAATTTACCTTGAAAAAATTTTGACCTTTAGAACGAGAAATCAATATACGTATATTCTTTTTTATTATATAATAATTAGAAAAAATTTTCAATTTAAATTTGTAACAATTAACAAAAAAAGTAAAATTAGTTCTTGTTTTAGAATGTTAAAAAAAGAATATATATATATATATATATTAGAAGAAAGGTAGATATTTTATTATTATTATAAAGATATAAAACAAAAGATTAATAAAGAAAGTAAAAGTAGAAATAAATCACCGTTAAGAAATTTAAATAAATATTTAATTAATCATTTTTTTGGCATGTCGATTAAAAAAAAGGCACAAATTTACTTTTTGAACTTAACTGGAAATGCAAAAGAATAATTTTCATTTTCGGAATAATACATTTTTTTAATTTTTTAGGTCTTTTTCGGCATCTAAGGCCATTTAGACCCCATCCGTATGATTGGTAGCCAATTCAAATGAAATTTTCTCACTTGGGAAGCGAACCCGGGACCCTAGGCCCGCGAAGCTAATATCGTCTCTCTGACCTCGGGCTTTTAGTTATTAATAAACTACAGAAAATTTTGAATATTGTAGTCTTAATTTATAATTTTTTTTGTACCTTTTTCATTCAGGTGATTTAGGATTAATGGAGATAAGAAGAAATTGAAAAAGAAAAGAGGATATTTATATATTTAGAAGATTGTATTTTTATGAAGCAAGAGTGAAGAAGTGCAGGCGCTTGATTTTTTTTTTTTTTTACCTGTCGCACGATTCGGGTATCTGTTGTGAGCTGACTTGCGCCAATGTGGCCGCGGCTGCCATCGTGACTACAATCCATATCGTAAAGCTTCGAGGTGGCATCCTGTGGCAGGTTAGGAGAGGGGCGAAGTCGCCGCTATTACGAAGGTGCCCGAATAGTTGTTAGAGGGGAGCTCTCCAAGTCCGAATCAACCAACACCTCCGAGTTACCAGTTACGAGTAACTCCTGCTTAAACACACGATCCTATCCGTATCGCGGCAATGAAAATATTGAGGATAATGCCGCGCTATGACAATATTTATATAGATACAAACTGTCTTAATCTCGCACACAAACACACTCACACAGACAAACAAATACTTAGCAGTGCTCGAGATAATTTTTTTTTTCAAATTCGCTGATAATTTTTTAATTAGTAGTGGGATATTTCCCATTAATAAATTGTTTATTCTAATTAGATAATATACTTATCAAAAATACTTGTTTTATAAAATATCTCAAACTTTATGTAAATCCATTGGCTGGAGGGGGGGGGGGGTGTTTTCCTAAATTATCTTTAATTTAATTTATCTATCATTATTCAATAATTATTAAATTTCTGTTTATTTCCTTGTTTATATACAATCTTTTGGGTATTTTCTTTAAATTTTTTTTGTCGTAAAGGGACTAGCCATCACATATTCTGATTTTTTCATTTATCCCAAATATTCAAACAATAGGATATCTAATTTTATCAAATATAAATTAAAGTTTTGTCTTAGCAGTTTTATTACACGTTTTGAGGTCCCCTGAATCCAAAAAAGCGATTTTCGCGACATGGTCTGTCTGTATGTGTGTGTCTGTCTGTGAACAAAATATCTCAAGAACGAAAAGAGCTATAAGGTTGAAATTTTATATTATATTTAAGTAGGGCACCCCCCTGGGACGTGACACGAAGCTTTTGATAAAAATCGGCCAAAAATTACTAGTACTTTACTGATGCATTTTTTCAGTTTTTATAAATTCTCTCAAAATTCGCTCCAACGATTTTGTATAAAATTCAAAAATCAATTATTTTTTAGATGCTCTTTAAATTCTATATTCTCATTTTGCCATTGAAATCTTCTGAAGACTACTTTACTCTTGTACTTCATAGGAAAGATAGGAGAAATGGTTGCCATGGTACAAAAAATCTGGTGTGGCAAGCACAGAACACAACTTTCGATTACCGAAGGTAATCCCATTCTACACGAGCGTTTTTGACGCGTTTCTAATGCCGCGTTTTTTGACCCGTTTCTAACGCCGCGTTTTCAACACTTGAAAATTTTGCATATTCTACACGAACGTTTCTGACGCGTTTCTATCGCCTCTGGCGTTAGAAACGCTCGAACGCCATCTAACGGTAGTCCGTGTAGAAGCTCTCATTTAAACTCCTTAGTTCTGTTTGAATCGCGCTTTTGAAGCGTTGAAAACGCGTCAAAAACGCTCGTGTAGAATAGGCCTAAGCAGTAGCGTAACTAAGGCAGAGGGTTATAATTTCTTTTTAAGAGACTTCCCTGTTTTACTTTAAGGTGCGCGTCTCGAAAAACGGTTAGAACACCGAGTTACTCGAGGCGGTAAGAGATGGCGTTAGTGTTCCCCATAGGAATACACGGAACTTGTTCCATTTCATTCTAGACTTTCCAGCTAATTAATTAAAGGCAAAAAATTAATTATTCTTTAACACAATGATTACTAATTTAATTATCTACAACTTATAGCGCTCCTTTTTTTAAAATATCTTTTATTTAATGCGATTAATCTAAAAAAAAAAAAAATTTTTTTCGAAAATCAAAAAAAGGGCTTCTATAAGTTGTAGATATTTTAAAGCTTTAATTTAAAAAAAATTTGAGGTTAATAGCTTCAAAATTGTGGCTGCTGGAAAGTCCCAAAATTAGCACCCCGAGACGCGCACCTTAAGCTAGATCACTTAGGGATGATTAATAGTATTTAAAATTCAAATATTTATTATAATGAGAGAACAATAGAATCTTGAAGGACAAAAACTTCTTCTCCTGGCTGGAGAGTATTTTTTCTCTCTCGTGGGGGTGGGGGGGGGGGGTTCTCCCTGTTTCTACCACTGTCTTTAAGACATTTTATAATATTAATATAAAACTGAAAATATAACATATTGTTGAAAAATTTGTTCGATAAAATTTGGTAATATTTAAGGACGAAATAATAAATGTCTACTTTACTATAAATTGGAAAATTTATTTTATTTTTCTTGGTTTACGTAAAAACGGAGACCTCCAAAAATAAACTAGGAAAAAGAGCCCGAACACAATGAACAATAAAAAATACGCGACTTATAAAAAAATAAAAAATTTTATACTCACAACAAAAGGGTATGAATATTGTAAATTGTATTCATTAATTGTCTCTTAAATTTAAATATTTTATCTACCTTGAATAAAGGAATAAGATAAAAAATGAATCTTAAATTGGGGTGAAGGAGGCCTAAAGACTTTTCATTGGCCTTTTTTTTAGCTACGCTATTGAAGCAATTTTAATTATATCATTTAATTCATTAAGTTTGTAAAATTCTTCTCTTCATTAACAAATTAACATTTTTTCATTTTTTCTAGGATCCTAATTCATTTGTCGATTTTGTGACTTAGAAAAAAAGAGGAGGATTTATTTACTTAATCTTCAACAGCATCAAGATCTCATCTAATCGAATAATAAAAAAGGACTTTTTATACAACAGGTAAAAATCTTATTATTTTTTTTTGGAATAATATCCACAATTGTGTATGTTATTGTGATATTATTGGGGTTTGATACTTTAAGAATTTTGATGGAAATACATTTAATTCAATTGGACTGCAAGTATCAAATGTCTTCTATATATATATATATATATATATATATATATATATATAATAGCGGAGTATCCGTCTGTCTGTCCACGCACTCTTTGACCAACTTTCCGTTGAAATTTTGAACCCAAGTTTTGCGGTCTTATAGAGAACGTTATGTAGATTCCAAGAAAAATACTCCGGTTCCGAAATTTCCATAACTTTTTGAGTTATTAATTCCTAAAGTTAGAATTTCTCTCATAGGAAATGTATGGAAAAAATATGAAAATATAGATAGGTAGAGCTTTGTTTGAAAAAGTTGGGATTTTTCAATCAACGCTCAAATAGACTATTCATTATCCAGTCAATATATCGTTTAAGATCGTAAATTTGCGAGATTTGTTTGTGCTTAAGATTGAGCAAAATTGCGCCCCCTGGATTCGAGCCAGGACCTCCACGCTTTTGAGGAGGGCGGACGCGTAGAGGTCCTGGTTAGACTCCAGAGGGCTCAGTTTTGCCCAGACATTTATAAATTCTTTGCATTTATGTATTCTATGAATGTAAATAAATCCTCAAACAGGAACTGAATTGGAATAGTATTAATTTTCTTTTCGAGAGATCTCATCTAATTATTTAAAGTCTATTTATCCGATAATCCTGAAGAGTAAAAAAAAAATCCAAATTCAAGGGGTGTACCTTTGTACCC
This sequence comes from Euborellia annulipes, assembly GCA_023213315.1. NCBI lineage: Eukaryota > Metazoa > Arthropoda > Insecta > Dermaptera > Anisolabididae > Euborellia > Euborellia annulipes. The sequence goes on along the minus strand of JAKCPI010000515.1, from coordinate 86,771 downwards.
TAGCTTTGACGTAACCGCCTTGAAGATGATTATTCTAAGCCTTGGACTAACTTTTTCGGTCTATTAAAAAATTTCAGACAAACAGGTTTTTTGAGCCTTAGGGCATCCTCCCTCTATTAAGATCTGGTTATCTGAATTTTTTGAATATTAAGATTAGAGAGGAAGAAAACCAATTAATTGATAAATAAGGAAAAACTATCTCATTCTCCTCTGATAAAAAAATATGAAAATATATCAAGAGAAAATAAAGAAGATTTATATATTATTAATTTGATTTAAACATATTTTAGTAAGCGAGTTTTAGTAAGTTAGTTACCCAAAGAAACGAATAAAAATTTTATGCCTCTAAAATATTATATTTATTTTTGGCCTTATCAAATGTTGATATGTCAGTTTCGTTGATATAGCTGTCTAGCAATGTTTTGAAAAATTTACAATTGAAACTCGTTTGGAGGTCGAATTCGATATTTCAAACGAACGCAAATTCATCAATTGAATCGTTTATTTCAGAAAGCACCTAAGTGCGCTTTTTTCAACTTTCGTAAAACTAAAGAAAACTGTTTTGCAGCTTAAGTATAGGTCTAGTCTCCTTCAAATATTTTTTTACCAAATCAAAAACATGCTATTGGGATAATCTAAAAGATGTATTTACCTTTAAATTGTACAGTAGCACCAAAAACACATGATTTGAAATTTTGTCGCTTAGGTGGTTTCTGAAATAAACGATTCAATTATGTCAACGAACCTGGCATTTTAAGATTTACATGACCCGCGGTCGAAAAGTGGACAAAATATAATCTTATATTTTTCACAATTCATCCCCCAACGACTCGCAAAACGTCACCATCAATAACCAAGCAGGAAACATTTATCATTATTGAAAATAAATTATTATTTGGAAAAAATATACTCACAATAATATTCAACCAATCTCTGTATCCTCCTTCTTAGATATACAGAGTGTTTCAGGAGAAATAGTAAATATTTTAGGGGGTGATAGTATAGACGAATTGCAATAAAAAATTTCATATGTGATGTGTCCAATTTTTAATGAATCCAGAGATACAGCTGTTACTATTTATTCCCACAGAAACACACACACAAACCAAAGGCACATGAGGAAGATCAAAGATTTTCAAAAATTCCACTACCAAGTTCAATGTATTTTTTTCACTTCTTTTGATTACACCACATGTAGCTCTTCGGAGGTCTTCTTGGCGTTCTTTCATGAGGTCTGCACTATTCATAATCCGAACTATCAAATCGTCTCTAGTGTTGACTTTTGATTTGTAAACTTCGTCTTTCAACCATCCCCACAAGAAAAACTTCAAAGGGGGTCCGGCGACCTTGGTGGCCAAGAAATTCAAAAAACAAAAACGGCACTAGATTCAATCAGTGACGTCATTTGGAGGGGAGCATTTGCCCCCCCCCCCCCAAGGGCTCTGATTTTTATAAAATTCTATATTATTCTAAATCAAATATTTCAAAATATATCTACGAGTATATAAACTGTACAAAATTAAACAATTAATTAAATTATATATCTTTTGGCCAAATTTGAGTACCCCATAAGAAAAAAAATTTGCACCCCCCCTCCTCCCCCCCAAGAAAATGTTGAAATAATGCCAATGGATTTAATATCAACCTCTATATCTCTGGACTCATTAAAAATTAGACAGATGTTATATGGAATTTTTTATTGCAATTCGTCTATACTACCACCTCCTAAAATATTTATTATTCCTCCTGAAACACCCTGTATAAGAGTGAAAAATCATCATCATCATCATCATCGTATTATCATACTATAATATAAAGCGCTAGCGGCAGACTTCCTGTCCATGTGTGTATGTGCCTATCAGGGCGCTGATAGCCCAGAATAAAAGGAAGTTGAGTCAAAGAGGAAAATTTAAAAAAATTTCCAAACAGTGAACAAGAATAAATTTGGTGCATTTGCTCGCCTAAGGCGATCAAGGGGGACCAGAGGGCGCTGCTTTATAACTCTTGAATTCAATAGTTGAGATTTACATAATGATTGTCAAACGCATCCTCCTAAAGTTGGGTGGCATTGAGCCTATAAGAAAAGTCTTTAGTAATTCAAAAAGATATTCTTAAGACGTATAAAAAATTTGTTATTAAAAGAGAAATTTATTTGTATATAGATTTTAACTTTATTTGGTTAAATACCTGACTTTGAATAAATAAGTATTATTGAAAAATTTTTATTTTGCTAATATTGAAAATAAAAATTTCAAGTAATAAAAACTCCTATCCTCGATAAATTAATAGGTTATATAAAAATTTTGCGTTTATTAAAAAAACCTTTTTTAAACTCTACATTAGCTGAACAAGGTTATCATGATATATATATATATATATATATCATATCACAAAAATAATACAAAAAAAAATTTGCAAAAACTTTAAAAAGATAACAAATAAAAAAAAAAAAAATTATAAAAGGCAATTTATTTCCTAAATAAAGTATATTAAAAATCACTTTCTTTAATATTATTATTATAAATATATATCTGACCTCGAGAGCACTTTCAACGGATAGGTCACGGACTTATGATATTTTCTTTCCTTCCCATTTCTAAATGAGACATCGCAAAATTTTATTTCAATTTTTGGATAAAAGTCAAAATTTGTATAACAAAATTTAATTATCTTCTTTAAAATCCTGGGTTAGATCTTGGTTAGATTTACTTTCTCTTACCTATATGTATATGTTAATATGCATATATATATACAGTATATAGAGAGAGAGAAAGTATTGGATTCATGTCAAAAATTGTATATCAAGATATACCCTTTTTGAGGTCCTCTGAATCCAAAAAGTGGTTTTTGCAACATGGTCTGTCTGTCTGTCTGTGTTCAATTTTTATAAAAAGTTAATACGTAAAAAATTCTAGTTCTAGTCAATATTTTTTTTATTTAACTAGAAAAAAAAGAGAGGTTTTCCTTAAAGGATAAATTGCTGATTATACAACTAGTAGACCTCTATAATAATAATGTTTAAAGAATTTATTAGCAAGTCTGGCAAAGTCTTAAATTTTCCTAAAATTAGATAAATATTGATAGTAGAAGATAATTTTTTTTCGGCTCTATTCAAATCTTCAATCTTCGCCTGAATCCCGATTTGAGGGTTCGGCACTTATTATTTTCCCATTTCATTCGGTCCTGTCCTTCCTGATACGATGATATCAAATCTTTCTGGGCCTCTTTGTTATCGTTCTCATCACTTCGGCAATTCCCAAATTTATAATAATTTGAAAAACATTGATAACCCGAGACTTTTCTATATTCCAATACCTATTAAAAAACTCTGTGTAATAAAACTTAACTATTTTACATGTTTCAGGTATTGTAGTTGTGGCTGTTGAGTTGTATCAAGGAAGGGTTGCAGGAGCAGAGACTGGCAGCCAAATTTCTTTCTTTAAATATTTTTATTGGGCCGACGTTTCGGTCTCGATAGAGGTCATCTTCAGGTCCCAATAAATGTCAAGGAAATATATATTATTTGCATTAGGCAGCTATGCGTGATGTTCATCAGGTGAGAGATCTTTCAATATTTCAGGTGTAATGATATATCATCTTCAACCATTTTAGGGATTGTCCAATCCAAGGCACAGAGGCATTTCCTTACATATTTGTCTAACATTTTTGAGTTGCCTACATTAAAACCGAAACGTCTTTAAATAGTTTTGAAATTTGGGCTTTAACAGTTGTTATCATTAATAAAAGAATTTGATTTTCGGTTTAACTGTGGTTTAATTGTAAAAATTACAAAGCCTTCTTCAGGTATGAATTCAGTTAAGAATTATATACCCGAGTATATCATGTGTTGGTCCATGAACTAATTATAAAAAACATATAAATAAGTACATATAACATATAAACCAAGTATTTATTAATTTAAATAAGCGAAAAAGGTAAATACCGCAGTGGCGTCATTTCAACTTTTTTCTTGGGGGGCAAACATTTTTTTTCTTAAAATTTACTTACAAATGGGTACTCAAATTTGGCCAAAACATATTTAATTTAATTAATTGTTTAATTTTGTACAGTTTGTATACTCTTAGATGTATTTTGGAGTATTTTATTTAGAATAATATAAAATTTTATAAAAATCAGAGCCCTTGGGGGGGGGCAAATGCCCCCTGCCCCCCCCAAATGACGCCACTGAAATACCGCCCCGAGTCCCCCCGACGGATCTATAGATTTGTACAGCGAGGGATAATATCAAGTCTCACCCATGCGTTTTCTATTTGTGATTATTTCATTGCTTTTATAAAAAAAATGAAAATCTTTATTGGAAATTTTCTAGGTTTGAACCATGAAAATTTCCATTAAAAAATATATAATATTTTTAAAAACAATAAAATAATCACAAATAGAAAACACATTGGTCGGACTTAATATTGTCCCTCACTGTACTCAACATGTCCTACTACTGGACCACAGTTCCGCATTTATTGCTAAATTTCAGTTTCTCTAATAAACTGAAATTTAGCGATCTATAAAATTTAAATAAGCGAATGCGGTTCAGTAGTAGGTCATGTTGAGTACAAATCGACAGGTCCGTGGTGCGACTGCCTGCGATACTTACCTTTTTCATTTATTTAAATTGATAAATACTTGGTTATAGGTTTTCAATTCAGTTAGGATTACAAAGGTTGTCACAGGTGTAACAACCTTTGTAATCTTAACTGAAATGTACCTGAAGAAGGCCACAGAAGAAGAGACATGAGGATTTCAGTGGCCGAAATGTTGTAATTTTTACAAATAAACCGAAAATCAAATTCTTTTATTAGTCTCTAAATAGTGAGAGTTTTACAGAGAGGCTTCAAAATAGACTAACGCTTCTTTTCTATTTATTATCAATCACATTTCATTCACTATATAGGCTACTGTATATCTAATATATTAGCATGACATTTAAATCGCCTTCCAACTTTTAAAAATCTTATTCGAAGAGAAGTTGGTGTTGATGTTTGAAATTAGAAAGGGCAAGTACTAGATCATCAAAACAAAAAAGCCTTTGGATTCTTTGACTTTGTTTTGCTGCTCTAGCTCAAGTACTTGCCCTTCCTTTACCATTTATTGAATATGAAGAGACATGACGACTTAAATAAATTAATGTTAGTGGTCTGAGAGAGAGAGATCCAAACCAGATTTATTTTAATAAATGCAAAAAGAATTCCACTAACACTCGTATAATTGGCACTCTGGTATTCCAACATCTGCCAAATACGCAAATTTTAAAAATTAAAACCTTTTTTTATAACAAATTTTGGGCTTTTCCAAATATAACAAGTCTTAACCGATTAAATAATAATATTAATTATTACTGAGATAGAGATAACGAAAAAGTTTTTTTTTATTTTCAATAAATAAATCATCTTTTCCTTATTTCTCTTTGACCGCACTTTCTATATTACATGTGTTACATTCATTCAATAAGGAAAACACATGGCTTATTCATGCACACAGATTTTTTCCTCATCATCGTTTTTTGGACATAAATGCGGTACAAATATTTATCGGAACATAAGTCAAAAGGTTAACAAATGAGATAAATAGGAATTCCCTGGGAACTCCAAGAGAGAAATCACTTTTGTTAAGGTGGGTCGCGAGTTCCGATACTGAACTAAAAAAAAAAACTCGTCCTGACCTTCGATTACTGCTCAGGAAATGCACAGGTTAATTCTTTAAACTTGTTTTTAGGAATTCTTATTACGCCCAATTCTTTAACTACACTTGTGACATATTAACCACTGCATTATTATTATTTACTTATTTATCTTATGTAAGACTTAATGAGATTTATATTATGAAATTAGTTTTGGCAAAGGCGACGTCTCAGGGACTCCCTAATATTATTCCAATTATTTTTAATATCATCTAAAATGGGTGTGCAAATCAAATAAATTTTTTTTAATAACAATAATAATCTCTTTGTTTTAGCTTTATAAATAAATGAAAAATCATTTCCTATCTATATATAATGATAGAAGAAATTATACTTTTGGAATGGAGTTTGAAGAGATGAGGAGTGGGAGGCGAACAAGGATAAAAATGAGAAAAAAAAAAAACTTGGAACTCTGAGGTGAATATGAGAAAAAAAGCAATGTTTAATTTATAAATTATAAAAAAAAAAAGAATGATTTATTTTTTAAACATTTCAATTATCTTTTATCTTTCATCAGCCATCTGATCTCTTAATTTTTTATCACTAAGGACTTGAAAAGATAGATTTATAGATTTAATTTTTATTGAAATCAGTGGCGTAGCGAGGGGGAGCAAGGGGGGTCATCATGCCCCGGGCGCTACTCACAAAGGGGCGCCAAATGGTCAAAAAATTGCTGGATAATTTTTATTTTTATTATAATTAATTTCTGGAAAATATATTTTGAATTTAGTGCGAGTGTAATATAATAATTTTGTATGTTTTACATATAATATTATATGGTTTTTGAATGGGGGGGGGGGGCGCTAAAAAGGTATTGTGCCCCGGAGGCGAGTTAAGCTCACTACGCCACTGATTGAAATCTTTATAATTACTCCAAGCTATCAGTAATACAAATATTTTTCTTTCAATTTTTATTAAATTAACGATTTTGTTTTATGAGTAATTTATACTTTTAATTACTTTTATTGCAATTCTTTTAATTAATAAAAACATCATCCTTCTCTGTTTATATAATAAAACTGCTGATTATTATTCTCCAACCCCATCAAAAAAACAAAGTGAAGAGGTTTTTAGGAATACAGCTTGCTTATTTCTCTGCCCACGAAGATCTTGGATCCATCAAAATTCGATATCTTAATCTATATACTTTAAGACTTTGATTTGAACTTTTTAAACCATATTTCAACTTGTTTTAGACTGATTGTTTCTTCAACGAAAAGCTCGTTCAGATCGTGAAATCACTGCGCAGCTTTCCATAATTTTTATATTGAGCGTCACGAAAAGAAATTTATTCATTCAATCTTGGTCAGTATTTGAAACTGTTGTACAGTGAGGGACAATATGAAGTCCCACCCATGCGTTTTCTATTTGTGATTATTTCATTGATTTTAAAAAAATATTACATATTTTTTAATGGAAACTTTCATGGTTCAAACCTAGAAAATTTCCAATAAAGATTTTCATTTTCTTTTATAAAAACAATGAAATAATCACAAGTAGAAAACGCATGAGTGAGACTTAATAATGTCCTTCACTGTACATCTTAACAGCCTATCACTATACATCATACAACTGTTAATTTTGTTAAATAATAATGCACTATGTGCGTTTTGTTAATAGTCATCATTGTTAATACACTATAAAATTTTCCATCTATTTTGCGACAATTATTTCGTCCTGAAAGTGGGAGCGACGCGTTCCCGAAACTTTGAAATAATATAAAAGTTTTTTTATTTCTGCTGGCTGCCTTGCTTATGCGCTCCTTATTCGAAATTTACCTTTGTCTTCATTGTGTCTAGTGAAAAGATTAAACAATTTTTTGACCTTCCTAAAACAACAATAACGCTATTTTGAATTTTTTCTTCCATTCCTCTTTTTCATACTCATTTTTTATCGCTCTTTATCTCGACTTTAACCCATTTTTTAATGTCAAGTTCAGTGACATTTTCTAAAAAATAGATTAATTCAAACATATACTCAATCTGATTAATCAATGTTTAATTTTTGATTTCACAAACCTCTCACTTTGCTGTGAAAACGATCTATTCTAGAATCGTACATCAGGCAGGGATGTTAATAAATTTAGTCTGGCGCAATGTCTGATTGCTTATTTTATTAAAAAAATTAATCAGAAGGCCTTTTTATGCCCTCAGATGCTGAAGAAAACTTTAAAAAGCTTCTATCTCGATCATTCCCTTAGGGGTCGTCTACATATTACATAACGCGTTAGGGGGGGGGGGGGGGTGCAAAACGTTACTAATTGTGACATGGGGGACCCGGGGGTTTCCCTAAGTGTGACAAAACAATTCAAAGTTGAATTTATAAAATTTTTTGAGTTTGAAAAGATGGGATAAGAGTCGTGTACTAAAAAAAAGGCCAAATGATTTTCGCAAGAAGGAAAAATGACTGATTATTTGAGTCACGAGGGAAAATTTACTAAAAAAAAGGAGTAGGGGTAGTTCTAATTGTGACATAATATTTGTAGGGGGTTTGTTCGTATGTTACTAACCGGAGGACTAGAATATCGTCAAAAAAGGCGTTAGGTAATATGTGGACGACCCCTTAAGATGTCACTCTGTGTCTGGGAACAAAATATCTCTAGAATGAAAAGAGCTAGAAGGTTGAAATTCTATATTTAAGTTAGGCACCCCCTGGCACGTAACACAAAATCGGCCAAAGAGTACTAGTACTTTACTGATGCACTTTTTCAGTTTTTTTTTTTTGATTTTTGAGAAAATCAATCTAACGATTTTTTATTAAAATTCATAAATCAATTATTTTTAGATGCTCTTTACATTTTGCCCTTGAAATCTTTTGAATCGCACTTAATTCTTGTTCTTGATAGAAAAGTTAGGAGAAATGGTTGCCATGGTAACAAAATATAAATATTTTCCCATATTTATATATTTTACACCTTCAAATTCACCATACTGTCGGACAGTAAATATAAATCGATACGAAAAATCTGGCGTGTTAAAAACAGAACACAACTTACAATTACCGAAGGTAAGAGAGTTGTGTGCTGTGCGACCAGTCACACCAGATTTTTATTGAATGCAACTTGATTATTTAAAAACTCGAAAATATATGGTATGTATACAAATTTCAGAGAGGACCTTGTCCCTCGGGGTTCTATATATTTATATATAGGTTTGAAACCTCAAACCCTTTGAAAATTAGAAGAAATCAGTCTTACTAGATCCGTTTAAAAAATGTAAGCCCATGCTCAATTGATTTAACAAACAAGTTACTTTCAATACAATAAAAAAACCAAATTTCAAAAAAAAAATATATTCAAAGTTCTATATTTTAACAATCAATGGCACAGTTAACACGTGATTTGAATAAAAAAAAAGATAATCCATGATAAATTAATGTTTATTTATTAAAATTTTTTTAAGATCTAATCTCAGTTAAGAGCAATTTTCCTCTTCATCAACTAATTCAATCTGAATTGAATAATAATTTATGACTATACTATTATCGATTGCGCAATAAAACGTGCAAAAAATAATTTAATTTGTCATTTCTAATAATTTCGCAAAAAGGATAAATCTCCTTCGAGACTGGTCCATATAATATAACAATTGATTATATAAAAACTTTTTCCCCGTTTGTTAGAGTTACGATAAACATTTAAATATATTACATACACGTTAAACTTAGTACATAGTTAAAAAGTACATAAATAAAGTACTTGTACTCTTTGGCCGATTTTGTTCAAAAGCTTCGGGTTACGACCCAGAGCGGTACCTTTCTTAAATATAAAATTTCAACATCATAGCACTTTTGGTTCTTGAGATATTTTGTTCACAGACAGACCATGTCGCGAAAACCACTTTTTTTGGATTCAGGGGACCTCAAAACGTGAAGATCCATCAAAATCTTGACATCGAATTTTTGATATGAATCCAATAATTTCTCTCTCTATATATTAACATATATTAATATATAGAGGTAAGAGAAAGTAAACATAATTTCATTCAGTCGAAAATAATCGTCTTTTAAAGAGAAATTATTTGCAATTCCGATGGATTCAAATTTTACTTCACTTTTTATTTATTAATATTATATCTCTGAATTTCTTTGTTATAGGTCAAATTCTATGGATGTAAGATCACAGATCCTTCACGCGCTTTAAAATATGAAGTATTTATTCAACTTTATCCAGAACTTCATTGTTATGCTTTACTACTGGAAACCATTAAAGTAAATATTTCATTTCATTCAATATTTTCTAACAACCGATTCCATAACCGGTGAGGGGAGTGAGTAGAGAGTTTTAAGGATCATCCCCCGGATTGTCTGTGAAAAATACCATTTGGGCTGTTTTTTTTGCTATATTCCAAACGATTTACACCCCAAAATTTTAGGGCTACTCACTAAGAATTCAATTATCTAAAAAATATTTTGCCACCTTAAAAAAAAAAAACAAACAATTCGGCTTATGCTTCTTTCAAAAATATTATTTTTTTTTTAATTAACATATTTTTCTAATCGTCTTTCTTCGCCACACCTTTGGGTTGGTTCCATTTTAAAATTATTTATGAAAACTATCTTGCTCGAGCCTGACTGATTCTACCTATAACGACCAGTGGTCACATGCGATGCAGGCAGGAAAAAATAAAAACAAAAGGAAGCATAAAAGGGGAACTCAACTGCGGGAACTGAGAAGATGCCTGTTGAGATTATACTTGAAAATCTGAAGATTGTAGGTTTTGGGGAAGATAGACGCAGAGAGCTTGTGATTTATACAATTGGAAATCGATGGCTACCGGAGGTTGTTCCACAAGCAGATTGCTCGGAGCCATCATTCCCGAGTTTTCACCGTGATTGGCAGTACCTAGATTTTTTTTTAAAAACATAGAATTAAAATTAATAATCAAATGAATTTAATTGATATTATATTTTAAACGACATTCCCTCCAAAGCCTTTCACTTATTTCAAAAGTTTTGGAGGTCATTTATGAATGCCTGGGGAAAGAAATAGGGATTAATATACGGTATTTAGGAAAGGATTAAGGGCTGGGCAAGTTTAGTTGGGAGTTAGCTGTTTTTTGGGATCTACTTATGCCTCAGGGGGGTGCCTAACTTAAATATAAATGGATTCAGGGGACCTCAAAACGTGTATATCCATCAAAATCTAGACATCGAAACTTTGACATGAAACCAATACTTTCTTTATATATTAACATAACAGATATATAGGTATATAAGTAAGAGAAAGTAAAATTAATAAAATAAATCTTTTTTATATATTTTTGAAACCTCGACCAAAGCCTAGGGCGTATATTTTTAATATTAAAGATTTTTTCAAGAGATAAATATTAAATTTTGAAGTATATCAACTCTTTAGGGTAATCCGGCATTTTCAGAATCCGGCATAGGACCAGTCCCGTTCAAGGGCGGATCCAGAGGTGTTTCTCGGGGGGAGGGGGGGGGTAATCTGGAGTGGCTGGACAGCAGACAATTTTTTCTTAATTTTGGTAATTTAAAAGCGCATTCTGTACTTGTTTACCAGAATATAAATACAAATCAAATTTTTAAGTATTAATTTTTAAAATTTTACATTAAAAATAAATTTTTTTTCGAAAAAAAGTATTTTTTTTTTTCAAATCTCGGGGAGGGGGGGTGAATTACCTCCTTCCCCCCCTGTATCTGCCCTTGGTCCCGTTTAGACAAGACTACTGTATTTCAAAAATATTGATAGTTTAATTTAAGAAAAAAAAATAATAATAATTTCGTCAATATTTTTTAACAAATTATTATTTATTATTATTCTAGTAATGTCAAGAAATAAAGGAGAACAAACAAAAACAAACCATCAAAGACAACAAAAAATCCTTGACAAATACATCCGCATCATCTGTAAAGAAATCTCTATCAACGACATAGAAATCTTCGACAAAGCCAAAGAATTCTTCGTCATTGAAAATGAAATCAACCAAGAAGAAAAGTGGAAAGAAAAAATTCAAAAGTACTTTGTTTAAAAGTAATTATTTATATTATTATAGGCCAAAGCAGTGATGTGAGAAAAGAGCAAAGATCAAGGAGCAAATAGGAAAGAGGGATCTATATTTATTAGTTGAAGTCGATTTATTTACCTCTAATTGAATTCTATTTTATCGTGTATGTCTTTTTATATGGGGCAATAGACAGTCAAAAAAACATTCGTCCTCATCACGCAACTTTTGATCCTATCTTTCCATAATCTTCACTTTGTTTTCTTCAAATTCTGAAGTAATATCTTCCTCATTTGATATTTTCCGTTTCGTTTCTCTACGTTCGTTTCTTCTTGATTCCTCACTGTTTTATTTTCATACACACTTTCTTCTTTATTGGGTAAATACTAATATCAAATTGTTCTTTCTTTTAAAGGCTTTCGAAATATGTAGAAGTGTCCTCTCGCCCTCGGGCTTAGTATACTTGGTAGCGCACCTGTCTTGTATACCAATGGTCGCGGGTTCGGATCCCAGGCAGTCCGATGATTTTATTTAAGCCATTTAGATACCTATTGGCTTAAATAAGAATGCATGGACCTCCAATAGATAATTACTAAACTACTGAGAATCGTAAAAAGTCTTATATGGCCCAAGTTTCCGAAAAGGCTGTGTATGTGTGTGTGAGAGGGAAAAAAGTGCGAGTCTTTAAAAAAAAAGTGTCATCTTCCAATTTGATTGTCTGAGATGCGAGGGGGGGGGGGGGTATTTCTTATTCTCTATCACATACTGTTGTATTGTTTGGGTGTTGTTATACTCTTTGATTATTGTATTCTTTGCTTAGTTGTTATGATGTTGTTTACCCTATGCTATTTCTAATAAATTGTCTTATCATCAAATCTGGCCGTCTTATTGCATACTGGCGACGAGGATGAATTCAGAGCAATTTGATCTTCTCATGGAAGCGTATAGAAGACAACATGAACAAATATCTGAAATTTTGTTGCATTTACCGGGATGTTCCTCAGCCGGTGCTGGGACAGAGGTAAGGAAGTCTAGCCGAGAAGATCAATTATTAATTTTAAAGAACTTTAAATGCGACAAATTTGATGCCACAAGCATTACGGCCGAGACATTTATGGAGTATTTTGAAGCCCGTTGCAAGTTGTGGAAAATTGAAGACGACCAAATTAAGTGCGACTTATTTTTGTCTTGTCTGAAACCGGAGACTTACAAAGAGTTAAAAGTTTCCTTTGCCAATGAAACGCCGAAATTTGAAGAACAGAAATATGAAACATTAACTAGTAAATTTCTTAAGTTATATAGAACTAAAGTAACGCGATTCAAAGCATTAATTGATTTTTGGAATTGCACCCGGGCTGAAAATCAAACTTTTGAAAGTTATGCTAATAAATTGAAAGAATTAAGTCGGGATTGTGGATACGAAGGTGAAATGCTAGAGAGACAGCTAAGAGATCGTTTTGCAACTGGCCTTAAACATCGGCAACTGGAAATTGAACTGAAACAGAGATGGCCTGACCTGAAAGAAATGTTAGCAGATGGAAAGGAAATAGAAATCACTTTTGCTCAAATATTTCGCATAGCTCAATCCCGCGAGTTAGCGGAGAAGGACAGTGTAGAAGAAAATTTTGAAATGTGCTCAGCTAATAAAGTTAAGTATGGAAATACAAATACGAGAAATAAAGTCCGGATTTTGAACCATTATCAGTGTTTTCGTTGCGGAGCAAGACAGAAGCACCCGATGAGCCTCTGTAAAGCTCATCTTCACGTCTGCAAGGCTTGCGGATTGGAGGGGCATTTTGAATCGTGTTGCTTAAATAAAGGAAGGGCAAAAGTAGAAGGGGAAAAATCAAATAGCGTTGAGAAGAAAAAAAACATTCAAAAGGTGACTGATCAAGACAGTGATACGTCGGACTCTTCCGAAAGTGACGGAGATCAAGTGTTCAAATTTAACGGTGTAAAGAAGAGCAAACAAATTAATGTTTTAGTTAATGATCAACTTTTAAAGATGGATTGGGATCCGGGCTCATTCCATACAATTATTAATACGGAGGTTTGGAAACAGATAGGTTCTCCACATTTATCTAAAGGCCCTCTTCTGCGAGCCTATGGAAATTTCAAACTCACCCCAAGAGGAAGTGCCAAAGTGGAAGCAACTTTAAATGATGAAACGAAAACGTTACCTCTTGTGGTCATGGATGGCGCCAATCCAATGCTTTTTGGTCTCTCATGGTGCACTGCTTTTAATATGTCTTTTCCGTCACCAGTATATTCCATAAAACATTCAGATGAAGGAAAGACTTACAAGCAGGTTCAAAAACTTATTAAAAGTTACTCCGAGCTCTTCACTGAAACCTTAGGCACTGTGAGAAACTTCAAAGTGAATATTCATATAAAACAAAACGCACTTCCCATTCACATTCCCCCCAGGCCTATTAAATTTGGAATTAAGAAAAAAGTTGAAGCAGAGTTAGAAAGACTAGTGGAAAAAGGAATACTTTCGCCGGTGGATCCAAATGAGACTGCAATTGAATGGGCAACTCCAACAGTAAATGCTACCAAGTCTGATGGGTCTATTCGAATCTGTGGAGATTTTCGAACAACAATCAATCCATACTTGATTCAAGAAAACCATCCTGTGCCGCTATTTGACCAGTTACGCAGTCAATTGGCAAATGGAGAAAAGTTCTCCAAAATTGATCTTAAAGATGCATATCTTCAATTCGAAGTTGCGGAAGATTCAAAGAAATTTTTAGTAATTGCAACACACAAAGGCTATTTTAAATACAATCGGCTTCCCTTTGGGATAGCTAATGCACCTTCGATTTTTCAGCGATTCACAGAGAAATTACTAGAGGGAATTCCAAATACGGCTGTATATTTTGACGATATAGCAGTCACCGGTTCAAATGATGAGGAACATATTAAAAACTTGGCGGAAGTCTTCAAACGTTTAGAAGGAGTCGGAATGAAAATAAATTTAAAGAAATGTTTTTTTTTGGAGCCTCAAATAGAATACTTAGGGCATATAATTGATAAAAGTGGAGCCCGCCCATCGAGTAAAAAGATTGATGCTATTACGAATGCCGCAGAGCCCACCAACTTAAAAGAATTAAGATCTTTTTTGGGTTTAGTGAATTTTTACGAACGTTTTATACCTCACCTTCATGGAATGTGCGCTGATCTTCATAGTTTGACAAGTAAAAAAAGTAAATGGAAATGGGAAAAGAAAGAGAATGATATTTTTACAAAGATTAAATCTAAAATAAAGAAGTGCTCACCACTGATACCTTATGATGAATCACGACTTTTGTTTTTAGCATGCGACGCCTCCGAAAAAGGTTTGGGTGCTACGTTATTCCATAAAAACTGTAAAGGAGATGAAGAAACAATAGCTTTCGCTTCGAGGAAGTTAACAGAAGCTGAGAAGAAATACTCCGTTATCGACAGGGAAGCTCTTGCTATCTTTTTTGGGATTACAAAATTTGATAATTTTTTAAGAGGAGTAAAATTTATTCTACAAACGGATCACAAACCCCTTGAGCATATCTTTGGGGTCAAAAGGAATTTACCGAAATTGGTAAACAATCGACTAGTGCGTTGGGCACTATATATAGGATCTTATGACTATCAAATTCAGTATCGGAAAGGGAGTGGAAATATTATTGCTGACTGTCTGTCGAGGTTACCAAATGGACAGGAAGAACTTTCATCTCGAGAGAAGGCAATATGTCATATTGAGGAGCGCTTAATTAAGAGTAAAATTGAAGATATGCAATTAACTGAAAAGAATTTAAGAAAATACACAAAGTTGGATGAAGAATTGAAAATAGTCATTGGGTGTTTACAAACGGCAAATTGGACGGGAGTTGAAAAAACAATTAAGAATTTTTATGATAAACGGAATGAATTGTCATGTGAAAATGATATAATCTTCTGGAAGGGACGAATAGTTATTCCGAAACAATTAAAAAAAGAAATTTTGAAATTCATTCACGCGGGTCACCCTGGAATTTCAGCGATGAGGGCCCTCTCCCGTCACTATGTCTGGTGGCCAGGGATTGATAAAGACATTGATGGCTATGTCAAATCTTGTATGTTATGTCAAGAAAATAGGCAGCAAGAACCAGAATTACCTTTTTTTTCTTGGGCCATTCCTGAAAAAGTTTGGGAGAGGTTACATATAGATTTCGCGGGGCCTTTTGAAGGAAAGTTTTGGCTCGTTGTGGTGGATGCGCTGTCAAAATGGGCGGACGTAATTCCAATGTATTCCACGAGATCGAGGGATTTATGCAATGCTTTAGATAGTATATTCGTTAATTTTGGACTTCCACAAATGGTTGTCTCCGATAATGGGCCGCAGTTTATTTCCGAAGAATTTAGATTGTATTGTCTTCAGAAAGGAATTAAACATGTAACCACGTCTCCATATCATCCGAGATCTAACGGGTTAGCTGAGAGGTTCGTGCGAACTTTTAAATCAAGGATGAATGCTAGTAAGGAAGACGGTAAGACAGCAATACAGAGATTAAGGAATATTTTATTCTCTTATCGTAATACACCCCACGCGGTCACGGGAAAGGCCCCCGCGGAATTTCTATTTGGAAGGAGGCTCCCAAATTTATTAGAAAATATTCGCCCCAACGCTCGACGAGACCTGCAATATAAAAATATTAAAAAAGAGATAGAGGACCAGAGCCAGGGTGAAAAATATTTCAGAGAAGGGGAGGCGGTATTCGTCAAGACGAAGTTGGACAAAAGATGGGTACCCGGCACCATTGTGGAAAGAACCAATCGTTATTCGTATCGGGTGCGGAATGCCGAAGGAAAAGTCCAACGGAGGCATGCCGATCAACTACGCAAACGTATTGCTGAACCGGGCATTTTGGAGTCGAAAAAACATATTGGCGTTCCTGGGGCATCAATTCCATCTACAAGCATGGAGCAATCAGCACCAATCCCGGTAACAAGCGTGGAACAATCGGCGACAATTCCGTTAACGAGCGTGGGACACTCGGCGCCAATGTCCGTCTTACCTGTACCTAGTGAGCTTTCCCTCGCATCTAACGAGTCTTCCCCGTGTCCTAACGAGCGACCTACGCCAGTGGCATCCCCATTTAATGAACTGTCATCACCAGCGGAACCTGAAATGGGAGTTGGACCAACCACGACTGCGGAGCCACTGAGGGCAACAGAAGATCTGAGGCGAAGCGCCCGCGATCGGAAGTTACCCAAACACCTGCAGGACTACGTATTAGGAAAGAGCTCATAGGGGGGAGGAATGTTGTATTGTTTGGGTGTTGTTATACTCTTTGATTATTGTATTCTTTGCTTAGTTGTTATGATGTTGTTTACCCTATGCTATTTCTAATAAATTGTCTTATCATCAAATCTGGCCGTCTTATTGCACATACGTTTCACATTGTAGCTCTTACATCGTTCCTATAAAGAAAATATCACATTTTATTAATGGCTTAAGCCTATTCAGACCACTAAAACTTAAGACAATAACCAATGCTATGAAATTAGACAAGAATCAGCTTTCTAAGACACTTTGTTTTCATTTTATAAAGTAAAAATTGCGAATTTTTACATAAAATCGCACTTTCTTTTTAAATTTAAGCCTCAATGAGGCTCGTATAAACGTTATCCAATTTTCTAAAATTTTGCCCTAAGATCTTTTTATATGCGTCAATAGACTGTCAAAAAATATTCGTCCTCATCAAGCAACTTTTGATCTTTTCAATCAGAGGGATCATGTGACCAGGGGAATTACTCTGATCACCGTTTGGTGAATGGGGTTCCCAAAAGTCAATTGACACAAAATCAGTAAAATACCAGTACTCTTTGGTCGATTTTGTTCAAAAGCTTCGTGTCACGTCCCAGAGGGGTACCTAACTTAAATATAAAATTTCAAATTCCTAGCTCTTTTCATTCTTGAGATATTTTGTTCACAGATACACACACACACACACGACAGACAGACCCATATTTTTGGACTCTGGGATCTCAAAACACATACGATCTATTGCAATAGTATTGAGAATAAAGCCAGGCAGTTAATCAGCCCAAATGGCACAAGTTCACTAATATATTAAAAAGATAAATTTTTATGGTAATAAAGGCCCATTCGCCCAATTGCCTGCTTTGAAAAAGATATTTCTTAGACAGACCAGCTGCCATTTGGGCTGCCTAACTTCCGGGCTTTATTCTCAATACTATTGCAATAGATGGTATTTCCATCAAGATCTGGACATCGAATTTTTGACATGAATCCAATACTTTCTCTCTCTATATATTAATATTTATAGAGGTGAGAGAAAGTAAAAATTTTATTTTGAGAGGCTGTAAAAACTCTACCAGGGAATACCAGTTGATAAATGCTTTGAATAAATTTTGATAAAAAGAAAATATATAGGGTAAGAGAAAGTAAAAAACATTAAATTGAAAGGTTTTTTTTTTTACTTATGCAGCCATCTTTTGATTGATGAATAAACTATTATTATTGATACCTAAAATAAAATAAAACCCTGCTTACATTATGCTTACATTTGTGTAGTATTTTATGTATTTTGAGTTTTCCAATATCCCACCAGTTTGATAATATATTATGTTTGTATTTGTTAATATTTTAATATAATGAAATATATAATATTAAATTGAAATTGGGAAATCTTACGCACTTATTCATGGAATCTTATTTCTTAATTTTTGAAGAATTCAGGACTGGATCATAGGTTCCGTTTCGGCTTGTATTTCTACAAAAAATAAAGAAATTAGAATCACTAATTTGTTCCCTGATCAGTAGGAAGAGCCAAAATTTAGAGGCAGGGGCAACCAACTCAAGAACAAGACACGCCTTTTCACAATTTAAATTTCCCCCCCCAATTTTAATTTTTCTAATATATTATAAATTTAATTGATATTTGATATTGTAAAATCATATTATTTAAAACGAGAAAGTTTTTTCTACCTCATATTAAAAATATAAATGATAAAGTAAATTTTATAAATTGATGACACTAGAAAAAGAGGTTAGAATCCTCAAACAAACATGGTTAGAATTTATTTATTTCAATTTACTTAATTCACTCAATTTATATATCCATTATTTCATAAAAGTGCGCAAATTAAAGTTATTTGACAATAATATATTTAATAATTAATAAGAAAGTATTCGGGTTTTATAATGAAAATATATTATTTGTATTCAAGTTCGTAATGTCTGGATTGTTATTGAATACAAAAAATGTCAGATTTATTATTTCTCGATCCTGTTACTGGTGATTTTTTTTAAATTAAACTTGAATAAAATTTCATGTTTTAAAATAATATTTTATTTCAGGTGCAACTTATGAACAAACGGGATTAGAAGTCCAATCGATTTTTGACACTAATTCATATCCAACAGGTATTTTAAAATGTTTTAATTTAATTAAACTAAGTTTAATTATAAAATTTCTATTCGTAGATTCGATAAATTTCGATGATAATGATGTTTTTCAATGTGGTCGATGCAAAAACCAATTTACTACCTTATCTATTTTTATGCAACACAAAAAGGAAAATGCATGTAATTCAGGTGAGTTTTTTAGAAATATAATATTCTTTAAAGTTAAATCGGAAAATGAAAAAAAGCCTATGTCTTAAGATCATTCAACTTTTTTACTTTCTCTTACCCTATATATGAAATATATAGAGAGAGAAAGTATTGCGATCATGTCAAAAATTTGATGTCGAGATTTTGATGGATATTTCATCTTCTAATATCAAATTCTGATTTTCATGATTTATTAAGAGATGTTTTATATTTACAAGTACCGACTGAAAAGTTAAGCACACTTTTGTAGCTTGGGAAAGATAAGAGATATCGAAATAAAATATAAAATCTTACTTCTAACAATCCACCGTTACATAAAAATACAATCCTATAACTACAAAATTAAATATTTAATAATAAATGGGCCTTGCTCAAAGGTTGTTATTTGGCGATATTATGAGGGAATGGTCCTCACAAAAAAGAATAATAAAAACACTTATTAAGATCTGTTTTATTTTCTTAGGTTTTTTTTTTTAAATAAGTGTTTTTATTATTCTTTTTTGTGAGGACCACCCTTATAATATCGCCTTTGGTTAAGCTCCATTGATTAATATCTTGTTCAGTTTCAAAACATCGTCAATGAAATCGGCTGCCAAATTTTTATTAATATTTAAATCACGAAAGAGATAAATTAAAATCATTTATTGTATTCATTAATAATTAAACTTTTTTTAATAATAAAATTTTTTTACTCTTAGGAAACTCCTTACTTCTTACTTCTAACAATCCACCGTTACAACACTTGACAACTACAACAATACCTGTTGAACAAGAAGAACTCAATACTCCACTTGTCTTTAACGATGCAGATATTCTATCTTTATCTGCCTACCAAGAACAAAACACGGTTGGTTTTATTATTTATTTGTTTGATTTATTTTTAAGGAATCAAAGGAAACTGACATTTTTCTTTGAAAAAATGATCAAATTTAAAAGATGATCCTCGGTTGCAAAGCACTCTTACAGATCTTTTTGACAGCCTGTCAAAATTACATCAACGGCTTCTACCTAGCGAAAAAGTGACAGTGTTGACGTTGATGTATATATTAATTTATTAAAAAGAACAAATAATATTAGATGAAAATAATATGATTTACTTTATTAAAATAAATCGGCGCACCACATGCGGAATAATGGAATAATTCGACCCTACCTTTTTGCTAACGATCAACTCCGCGTGATTTCTCGAAATGGTGATGTGGAACTTACCCCTGGGACTTTTTCTTTGGAGCTAGTTAAAGCCTAAAGTTTATGTTGGCAAACCAAAAACCATCCAAGAATTAAAGAAATCCATCAGAAATGAAACTCACCGCCATTCCAGAGGATATGGTGCAGAGCCATGACAAACTTTTAATGACCACCAGGTTGCATTCGAAGATCGTCATTTAAATGAGATTATTTTTCACTTTTAATATGTTTTCGATTTTTTCATTTTGGCAAAAATATTTCCTGAAAAATGAAAAAGGCAAACAAAAAACACAGACCTCGGAGACATCCACTAACACTTTGATTTTTGGAATAGGCAGATTGTAACCCTGAATTATTCAAATTGGAAATTTTTTTCAGGAATTTCAAGACATCAATCCAACTCTCGTAGCAAATGAAGAAATTCCATTTGAAAGTCTTACATCACATATTAATCTTCCCACGCTTACAACAAATAATCAATTAATATTTACACCAACTGAAGTCTCGGTATTTATTTATTTTTTTTTCTATATATTTAAATTAAAGAATAATTTTTAATTTTTAATTTCAGCTATCTCTAAATAATTTCGAAAATGATGCGGATTCCCTGAATGGGCAGAAAATTATTTTAGAAAATACAGAACTAATCGATAATTCAAACAGGTATGTAAAGGCGGCTACACACGTAACTGACCGCCTTAACTCAAAAAAATACTAATATAACAGTCACAAGATTAGTTCTATCTTTATATATAATTATGATTTTATGTATTTTCTTCATTTTTAGGGTTGAATTACTAGAATCAAGTATTTCCAAAAAAATGATTAAAGATGTAAAGGTTTGTATCCTATTATTTTAATTGTATATAATATTTTAAAAATTAAAAAAATAACATAATTCTTTTCTTTTTAGAGTTATGAATTACTAGTAGAAGATCTCGTTACTGATCCTGAAGTTGTTGATTGCTTAAATTCTGTTAGTGACAAACAAGATACTGATATTCAATTTCTTCAAATTGAACCTTCTCAATCTTTAACTATATCAACTGAAGGTTTATTAGAAAATCCAAATCACATTGCTCAAATACAAATAGTGGGCAGTGAAGCTTTCGTTCTTTCAAGTTCATTAAATAGTTGCGATAGTTTGGAAAATTCTCCTAAACTAATTATAGAGGAAACTCCCAAGAAAAGAAAAAAAAGAAAAGAGCCAAATAAAGTAAGTTTCTTTTCAAAAGTTGGTTAATCTTTACTATAGGACTCCAAGCCACCCAGGGGCGCTGGCTTACACTTCACTAGTTCACTCTTTTGACATTAGCCGAGGATTCCCTAGTTGTTTTATATTTTTTTTAATCTAAGGAAACCGAACTTCGACCGAAGGACCGAAACAATTAGGTCGTGACCCCTGCAAGTTGTTTAAAAAAAAAAAGATTATTACCTTAACCTGACCTCGAAGCCACGCCAGCGACCCCTAGGGTGGCTTGGAGTCCTATAGTAAAGATTAGCCCAAAAGTTTTATTTTTTCTAGTTAATTCAAAGGTGGATGGAAGATATACTCTGATGTAAGGTTGCAGGTAATTGTTACATAAGTTAAAAAATAATTCTTGAAAATTATTATCCTGCAATTTATTTGGTTAGCGACTGATTTGCAAATATTCAGTTTCGGTCTGATACCTAACCATCATCAGGCCTATAAACAAAGAAATTATAAAAGTCTTACATATTATTAAGATGAGAACAATAATTGGTTTTCAAAATAAAAACATTTAACAATATTATTTGTTTAGACTAAAAATATTAACATTTTAATTTTAATCTAGAAGACATAACCAAACAAATCAAGAAGACATAACCAAGCAAAAAAAAAGTAATATTGTTAAAATGTTTTTATTTTGAAAACCATTATTATTCTCATCTTAATAATATGTAAGACTTTTATTATATTTATTTCTTTGTTTATAGGCCTGATGAAGTTCTGATATCAGACCGAAACTGAATATTTGCAAATCAGTCGTCTACCAAATAAATTTCAGGATAATAATTTTCAAGAATTATTTTTTATCCTTTGCAACAATTACCTGCAACCTTCCATCAGAATAAATCTTCCATCCATCTTTGAATTCATAAACTTTGGCTATTTCTACTTGTGTATTTAATTAATTGACGAATTTATTATATTCTTTCAGAATAATTGTCCTTATTGTGATAAGGAATTTACAAAGACTTTTGATTTACGTCAACATGTCAGATCACATACCGGTGAGAAGCCATACCAATGTGCAATTTGCGGTCGTGCTTTTGCTCAAAAGTCCAACGTTCGAAAACATTTGAATACTCATAAAGTTTGGCCAAAACAATCAGATAAAACTCTTCCACCTCTAGCAAATGAAAATCAGGTATATATCAATAGTGATTTCATCAAAGTGATATAAAAATTAAATTATTATTAATGAAAATTTAAAAATAATAATTAATAAAAATATAATATAATTGAGGTAATTTATCACGAAAATGTTTATTAAATCTTTTGTGGTTTGTATTATTAATATTACTGGAGTTTTTAATTATAGACCACATTTGTATTAACTGAACTAGTTGAGGACCTTTCTTAGTAAAAACCCTTGAAAATTAAAGTTTTCTGACGATTTCTCCACCGTTTTGATATTTCCGCCTTTCTTTATTCAGAAATCCTAATGCGCTATCTCTTGAAATGATCTGCTATTCCAAGAAAAATAGCTTTATTTGTCCTTAGCTAAAGTTTCTTTCTTTTTAAACTAATCACTATTTCGCCGAGATCACTCACTTCCGGACAATTGACAGTCCATTCTTAGCACGTCTTACCGTTGAGCTTGATTTTTGGGCAGCGTTTACGAATATAATTTGCCTTGGAGACGGTATCTGCCCAAAACGATGAAGGGACGTATTCCTTCTCATTTTAAAAGATTTTGGAAGCAGAAATTTCAAATGCAAAATATTAATTTGCATATATTACTCAATTTGATTCTTAATATAAAATTTTTGGCTTGTTAGTTTAAATCCTTTTAATGATTAGGAAAATTAGAAATCATGAAGTTATAAAAATTTGCTTTTCTCGTTGTTAATTTGTATAGATATATATACAGTCGACTCTACCAGGAATATAATTCGAACCTCGATAATTCAAACTCTTCAGCTGTAAACTTCGGTAAATCGATACGGTCTATTTTGATAGGCTCAATAACTCGAAATCGTTTTCGTAACAAGAGGGGGAGAGAACGTTCTATAATTCGAACTAGGCCTTTATAATTCGAATTTTTCCTAGCAATGTTTACTCCTTATTTTCCTTGTAATGTTTTTCAGCCCAGCTTAACTTCCCAATTCTCTTGAGTTTGTCACGATGAGTGAAGGCGACTCCCTTACTAAGTCCGAAAATAAACATTTATCCCGGCCGTGGAAAGTAGTTGGCAAAGAAAGATAGGGGAGGGTGTACAGTGAGGGACAATATTAAGTCCCACCCATGGGTTTTCTACTTGTGATTATTTCATTGTTTTAAAAAAAAAATTATAAATTTTTTAATGGAAACTTTCATGGTTCAAACCTAAAAAATTTCCAATAAAGATTTTTATTTTCTTTTATAAAAACAATGAAATAATCACAAGTAGAAAACCCATGGGTGGGACTTAATATTGTCCCTCACTGTACCTAACTTAAATATAAAATTTCAACCTCCTAACTCTTTTTGTTCTTGAGATATTTTGTTCACAGATAGACAGGCTCACAGACAGAACATGTCGCCAAAAGCACTTTTTTGGATTCAGGAGACCTCAAAACGTGTAAATCCATCAAAATCTCGACATCGAATTTTTGACATGAATCCAATACTTTCTCTCTATATATATTAATCTTAAGAGAATAAAAAAATATAATAAAAACTCTTAATAATTCAAATTTTTCTTGTAGTCCCTTGGATTTCGAATTATCGTGAGTCGACTGTATATATATATATATAAAAACATAGTTTTCAATATAAACTTGATAATTCTTAACCATTTTGGGACCAGAAGTCGATTGGATCAAAAACAAAGTAATCAACTACAAATTTCTTTTTTTTTTCAGAATCCAGACAATAATAATGAAATAAGTAGAGAACAAATCGCACCACTATTCCCATCGGAAATTTATGCCTGCCAGTATTGTCCTAAACAATTTACGAATTATCACACTCTTAGAGCACATCAGAAAGTTCATGAAAATGTTAAGGTATTGATTCAATTCATTAAGTGCGAGAATGTAAACCACCATGTGTCATCTTGAAATTAGAAGTGTTAGGGATCTATAATTCACCATTCTTTATTTTTTTAAAACTTGTGTATACAATACATTCATATACTCAATTTAGATTCTTAATATCAAATTTTTGACTTAATTTTAGACAAAATTCGCTTCTTCGTTGTTAGTTTACATATAAGTATATAATTATATATATATATATATATATATACAGAATATATATAAATCATAGTTTGCTATTTATCTGTCATCTCAGTGAATAACTGGTTTAATCGATTTTCGTCCAAAATGAGTTACGTGGCCTAAGAAAAGCAGGGGTTGGTGGGTATTTTCTTAGTAAAATATAAGTGTGCAAGTCAGGGGCTGACTTTAAACATAGTTATTCAGTTTTGTAACTTTAAAAGTCGCGCTCTGAAAAGTAGAGATAATGACTTAACTACTTATTCACTGTGATGACAGACATATACATTCATTCCGGACAGTTGAGACTTTATTTAGTAATTATTAGTAATTTATTTTAAATTCAAAATATGTAGAAATGTTAAATTTGTTATTAAAAACTTTAGTTTATTTAAAAAAAAAAAAAATAATCCCTTTTGCTTTATAGATTTGACCTATTAGTAGTTTATTTCAAAATTAAAAAATCTTGATTGGTCTTAGTAGGTATATATATATATATATATTCCTGTCAGTCGGGTTAATTTTTTAATTAAATTACTAATTAATAAAATTCTAATTTTTCAGTTTTATTATGAAAAAATCTATTCAAGTACTGTACTTAAATTTGGACGGTATATCTATTATTTAAATCCCTTAGGGGCCCACATCTTGTGGGTACGTGGATGGCGACCTAGAGCTGCCCGAGCTGGGACAGGCAGTCCTTGAATTCTTTGTATATCTGTCTCTTTCTTCCTCTTTTCAACTTGCGTCAGACCATGCGACTGCCCGGCCTGTCCTATTTCATCCAAAAAGCATGATAGGGTTACAGGGAGAAAGTGGGGTCCGCCGACCCCGCATCGGGGGAATAAGGCGAGGACAGAAGAAGAAGAAGATAACTATTATTTCAAAAAATACCAATCACAATTCAATTTGCTTAAACGTTATACATATTGTTGTCAGTTTGTCATTAAATTCTAATTTGTCTGTTTTTTATCATTTCTTAAAATGTCGTGAAATTTCTCACATGAATTGGTCAAATTATGAAAGGTAGGTTAATTAAATTTAAAAAATTAATTAAGACGTCAGATCTTTTAATTAAATATTATATTATATTTAAGATCTGACGTCTTAATTAATTTTTTAAATTTAATTAACCTACCTTTCATCATGTACACGTCAGAAATAGAAGAATATATTCAACATATGGTCAAATTATATTTTACTTTTAATTAATAAATAATAGGTAATATATCTTACAGTACATTTAAAAAAGAAATGCAGATATTTTCTAAAAAGCGGGATATTTTTAAAAATCGGCGGGTCGCGGGACAGTCCTCCAAAAAGCGGGACTGTCCCGTCAAAAACGGGACGTGTGGTCACCTTATACTAATCACGATTTCCTTTATTCATTTATATATATATATATATATATATATATATATACATTGCTGTCATTTAACTGCCTCAAATTTTAGTTTTTTGCTTAAAATATCATAATGGTGTAAAAGTAATTAGAGTTGTCAGGTATATAAAATTCCAACGATACAATTAATAATATAATTTTCATTTTTTTTAGGTCTATCAATGTTTCCAAAAGAATTGCAATACAATTTTTCCTGATCTAACTTCCCTGCTTAAGCATTGTCAAACTCATTCCAAAGATTCAAAATTTTACTGCTTTGAGTGTGGAGAAGAATATAATTCTCTCGAAGAACTTGGCATCCATCAATATACACATATAGGAAGAATGCAAAATAAAAAACGTTCTACAAAAAAATGCGTTTGTCCTACATGTAAAAGTAAATTCGTCTCACCTGAAGCCCTTGATCAACATCTTGCCAAATGCACTCATGATTATGAATGTTCAAAATGTGGAAGGACATTTCTCTGTGAACGTTTTCTTAGGAGACATTTATTATCTCACGCGCCTAAATATATGTACCCGTGTAAAGAATGTCATAAA
Source organism: Euborellia annulipes (assembly GCA_023213315.1). Taxonomy (NCBI): domain Eukaryota; kingdom Metazoa; phylum Arthropoda; class Insecta; order Dermaptera; family Anisolabididae; genus Euborellia; species Euborellia annulipes. The sequence goes on along the minus strand of JAKCPI010000515.1, from coordinate 59,940 downwards.
TGTTTTGTAACAGAAAATTCATTGAAAACTCATATGAAAATACATCGAGGCGAGAAATCTTTTCAATGCAATAAATGTGCATCATCTTTTACACGAAATGATCAACTCCAAAGACACATGCTTGTTCATGAAACTGTGAAGAATTATAAATGTCCATACAAAATTTCTTTAGGGTGTCCAAGAGAATTCAAGAGAAAAGGCAAGTAAATTAATAATAATTAAATTAATTTTAAACTGGTAACCTTTGGCTCTCCATGATTTAATCAGAGAATTAAATGTAGTATTTAACACAAGGTTTTTTTGTTTCAATAATTTATTTAACACTTTATGCGCATTTCGACACCAGATGTGACATCACCAGTATGTAATTCACTTATGATGATGCCACATCTGGTGCCGAAATGCGCATAAAGTGTTAAATAAATTATTGAAACAAAAAACCTTGTGTTATATACTATTGAATAAGTAAATTGTTGATTTTTAGGTTGTTTTTTTTTTTTTGGAAATAGGTCTCTTTCTAAAAATTATTAAAATAGTCTCTTGATATTTATTTATATGGGTCATTTTACAAAAATGGGTTAAATTTGGGGTCGAATTTGAAATGCACAATTTGTAACTTTGATTTCAATTGTTTGTAATAATTTTGATAGACAATAAGTTAATTTTATTGTATCCATATAGTAACACTCAAATTTTTTTATTTTATTTTTTTGGTATTTAATATATAAGCTCATCAGTCTCTTAGCTTTACGGTTGAAAAACTTCCAGGGAACTGACGTTTTTGATATAAAACACAAAAAATCTGCTAATTGATCTGGAATAATTTTTTTTCTTTTATATATTAAATATAACAATGAAAAGACAGCAAATCCAGTATATAGTTGAAATAATTATTAATAAATTTCCAAAATATTACTTACCAATGAGACTGACAAATTGAGTGTTTACATGCTGATTTTCGACACAAAAATAACAATAAAAGTATATAAAAGATGGCTAACGTCCGGTATTTGGGCACCGATGCCACCTTTACACCCTAAACTTATATAAAACGTATAACAATAAATTTTATCAACAGTGTATAATATCAGATATTTTTCAAATTTAACATAAGCCAGGAGACACGCTCTGATCGTGGTACGCGACTTTGAAATAAAAAAAAAATATATGGTATATTATATAGATTTTATTTTTGGCAGCAACTGCAGCTAACAGTTTCGATGGTTCCCTCCATCATCTTCAGGCCTAAAAATAATAAACAACAATTACTTAATTTATAATCTATATAATATACCATATATTTTTTTTCACCACCACACTTGGCCATAGACAAATAAAACTTCCATTGATTGAGAAATTTAGATAAATAATTGTACAATCCCACATTCAAAAAAAAAATATATATAAATTTATTTAAAATCAAAATTTATGAATGAACAATGCTTAATAAAGAATCTTAGATTGCATCAATATCGATAATAATGATATAAATCTAATAGACCGAAACTCCCCAACTTCGCTAATTTTTCGGCAAGGATGTAGGTTGGGAAAACAAAATTAAAAATTTTTTTTATTTTCCCCAAATGAGTTTAATGTCCTGATATTTCGAAGGCACAAGGGCACTTCTTCTTCATTTTTTAATTTTGTTTTTTCCCAACCTACATCCTTGCCGAAAAATTAGCGTAGTTGGGGAGTTTCGGTCTACAATTCTCTCGGCATCACTCATTAAGCTTCAATCAATATAAATCTAATAAATTAAATTTACATTTAAATGTTCACTTTTTGAGCAGGTACATCCCAGGGGACTGGCATTTTCTTTGCATTATCTTCTAAAAAGACGAATATTTTCATTAAGTTTTTTTAAATTCCAATATTTATCATGAGTACCCAAAAATTATCAACTTTTTTTATTTAATTGATTTTCTTTATTTCAGATAAACTTAAGCTTCATATTAGAACTCATATCCAAACCTGCACACAATGCAATCGTACTTTTTCCAAGAGTATCTTATTAAGAAATCACGAAAAATTTGTTCATACTGGGAAAAATTGCATTCATTGTAAAGAGGTAAGCTCAAGTATATTTATATATCAATATAATATATTAAAATATGTGAGGAAACTGATTCAGAGCAAATATCTATCTGTCCAATTTTTAGCTCTATTTAAAAAAAAAAAAAGTTAAACAATAAGAGACTTTTTCATTATTTGTCAATTTAAAAATTTTTACCACAATTCTTTCATTTTTACTTTATTAAATATTAATAATATCGTCGGTCCAGTACAAGACCGGTCTAACTCAAAAAATACAATTTTGAGTTCTTTGCATTATCTTCAAATTGCCTCTACTATCTTCGTGCAAGTTGGTTTCTTAAACAACTTAGTAAAAAAAAAGAAAAAATAATTATGATATTGAGATTGGGAAAAACCTTTGGATATTTATAGAAGAGTTCTATGATTGTGACGATTCGTGCAAAATTTCAGTAATCGGCTAAAGCAGGCAACGATTATGAACGGAAAGGAAAAGCAGAAACTTTAATCGGCTCCCTGAAAAATCGCTTTTTTTTGAGTTAGACCGGTCTTGCACTGGACCTACGATATATAGAGAGAAAGTATTGGTTTCATTCAAAAATGTCGAGATTTTGATGGAAATCCACGTTTTGAGGACCCCTGAATCCAAAAAAGTGGTTTTCACAACATTGTGGACAATTTTAAGCATGAAAGAAATGAGCTACGAGGTTGAAATTTTATATTCAAGTTAGGAATCCCTCTGAGGCGTGAAAATAAGCTTTTGAACAAAATCGGCCAAAAAGTACTAGCACTTTACTGAAGTACTTTTTCAGTTTTTTTTCGATTTTCTCAAAATTCGCTCTAACGATTTTGATTAAAATTCATAAATCAACTATTTTTTAGATTCCTCTAAATATATTAATTTTATAAAGTATATTAATAAATTTTCTTAAAACGTTTTTGAAGTACACTCTACTGATGTATTTCAGATTTTTAAATTCATTTTCCGGCTCTTTCTTTCATAGAGCCAATGTTAAATCCTTATGGGGATTTGCATGTTAATTTCGATTCAAAAGGGGCCCCTGAACTTTTAACACATTTAAAAAAAATTTTTCCAATCTTATGAAATTTTGTACGATTTTCTATTGTGTATAAAATATCCAAATATGAGATTAAAATTTTGCAAAATAACTTTAGTTTATTTCAAGCAGTCGACATTTGGAACTAAGGGGCAATGGGAAACTAAACATGTGTAAACCCAAAAAAATCTGGCATGACCTGCATATTTGTGTAATGTGCGATCAGTCACACCAGATTTTTTTAAATAATGCTGACCCTTTATTCTTGATTTCTTACATGCATCTCTTTTTGCAGACATTTCACAGTTCCCATAAATGCGCAATAGCAAAAGCACATAATAATAAAAAACTCAATCCAGCAAATCCACGAACCACAACTATTAAACATAAGTTAAAAATATCTACATCGAATAATAAAAATAAGACTGATGGCACGAATTATGTCGAAGTGGAAGAAGAATTATGTGATGACCCTTCTGAAGTCGATGTCCCTACAATAGAAATTATTGTCATGCCAATGCAGCCTGAAGACAAAGAAATCCCTATTGCCAACTATCCAACAATATTTCAACCTGTTGAAAACGTAAATTTTGAATCGTAAGTTATTTTTTTTCTTCTTAACGGTTCATTCTTTATTTAAAAGAAATTTTGCATCTGGTGCTCAATGTACAAAAATATAGTATTTTACAAAAAAAATAGCACTTTATCCTAATTATAACTAATCATTTATATAATGAAAGGTTTCCACGACTGGGGTTTATGTGAAGACAAAATTTCTCGCTTTGGTTGCTGAGAATTACTCGACGTTTCGGCTTTTCTTTTGGAGCCATACCCAATAGGGTTAGGAAATAATAATAGAGATGTTTAATGTGTTGCTTATGGAAGTTTTTACAGGTTAATTAGGGGTACTCTAGGATGACTATTTTAAGTTTTCAACCTCGAGGTCCCTGTGCTAACTTGGGTTGAGAGGGAGGGGGTGCAAAAACCTCAAAATCTTTGAACGGTTTTTTGCTTATATCTCGTAAAATAAGCATATTTTATGAAGAATAGAACAATAAAAAATTGTAGAGCATTAAATTTGCTAAAATTTCGTTGATAAAACGAATGTGTAGACTCAATATTACCTGAGATACGGCCGATCAAAGTTTCTATTTTTTTTTTACATTTCGAGAAACTTTGTCTAACTTTGATCGGCCGTTTCTCGATTAATATTCGGTCTACAAATTCATTTTATCAACCAAATTTTAGCAAATTTAATGCTCTGCAACTTTGTATTGTACTATGGTGTACAAAATATCCTTAGTTTACGAGATATAAAAAAACTGAAAAAAGTCCTAAAATTTTGAGGTTTTTGTCTCCCCTTCCTCCTCCCTTCTACCCAAGTTAGCACCGTGTCCTCGAGGTCGAAAACTTAAAATAGACATCCTAGAGTATCCCCAAATAACCTGAAAAAATCTCTACAAGCAAATGGTGGATCAACACATTGTTAATAAATAAATAAATATTATCTATAAGTCCGGTGTTCATATTATTTTGTCTAACCCCTGTATATATTAAACCCACCATGAATAGTTTTTTTAATTCAGACTTAAACCAAACCAACTACACCATTGATTTCATGAAAATCAAAGGGTAACATAAGCCCCGAAGTATCCATTAACACCGAAATCAATCCGAACAGAACACAAACATTATTAGCACTACCACACATAACCAACCTCTCCCCAGATCTCAACTCTTAGACATTCACTAACTAAACCAGCAAGACCAAACCACCCCCATCATTACTTCCTAATCCCACACTCTTGAAAATGGCTCCAAAAGAACCAAAACGTCTAAAAAACCAACGCCAATTAATACGAAAAATTTTGTCTATATATATGTTAGTTTGTATTATTATTTTCTTTTTTAAGCACTACATTTAATTGTGCCTAATAATGATTGATCTAAGATTCTTTATGCTTCCTTTAATTATGAAATCATTTAATCACTTTAAGCTTATTTTTAAAAGTGATTTATATATATATAGAAATACAGGGTGATCGTGATTTATTTAATTTGGTAATCATATATTTCGCCCTAATTTAACTTGCCAAAATAATAAATATAATTGATAAAAAAATTTTGTGTTTAAAGTGCGCGTCTCGAAAAACCGTTAATAGCCGATTCAGAAGCTGGTTACTCTAGGCGGCAAGAGATGGCGTTAGTTTTCCCCATAGGGAAACAAGCGTTTTATTCCATTTCATTTGAAAGGTTCCAGCTAATTAACTAAAGGCAAAAAATTAATTATTTTTTAACACAAAGATTACTAATTTAATTATCTATAAGTTATAGACAGAATTTTTAAAAAATATCTTTTATTTAATGTGATTATTTAAAAAAAAAAAATTTTTTTTTCGAAAATCAAAAAAAGGGATTCTATAACTTGTAGATACTTTAAATAGTTTTAATTAAAAAAATTTTGAGGTCGATAGCTTCAAAATTGTGGCCGCTGAAATCTCTCAAAGCACCGCGAGACGCGCACCTTAAAAGACATTTGAAATTTTTAATCTCTTCATATTTCGATTTATATGGTCTAGATTTCTTTAATTTTTAGATCTGAAATTTAAAGATGAAAAAAAAGGGCAGCGAAAATTTATTTTTACAAATCTTTTCTTATTAAATGCATTATTTTAATGATATCCAAATATACTGTGATGATTAAGAGTTAGAATGTATTCTCCTTGCGATTTTATTACTAATTTAATAAGGAATTTTCTTTCCTTTGCTGCCAATTTTTTAAATAATTACATTTACGATTATTTATATGATATCGAAAATATAAGCAGATAGTTATTTACTAGCTAATAATCAAATAATATTTTATTATTATTTTAGAATTAATTGATTTTTTTTCCTATATCATTTTTAGACTGTATTTTCTGAGATTTTTTTAATTCCAAAAATTAACTACTTAAGTTTTATGAAAACTATGTTACTTAGATATTTAAATATTAATTATAAGAATTTTATATTAATTATATAAGGCGTTGCGTGCATGAACGATTAATTCAACAAAGAGAAAATATTTGTACACACAATGTGTTATAGAGAGATCGGTAGCGTTATAATAGACAAATAAAAAAACGCGAATTGAGAAAAAAAGACATCTTGTTGAGCTGGTCGTTCATTTTGCCCGCAATTTCTAGTTATAAGTTAAAAGTTTATCTGTGATTATATAAAATAAGATAATTTTTTTTAAGTAGGCTATTGGGAATTTGGAAAATCTTTATTATCTTGTTCAAGTAGGAGATTAACGATAATAAGGCATTTGTATTAATTAAACAAGTCCAGGCCCCCTGACCTGTATTTTAATGACTCGAGGGAATCATTAAATTCTTACTGTTTGAGTTAAAAAAAATTGTGTGAAAAGAAAAAACAAAATTTGATTCTTGGATCAAAAAACACTAAATTTGTACTTTTCTGTGGGAATCTTTGCCAGTGTTTTTTAAAACATATCAAATTTTGTTTTTTTTTCCATTCTGATTAGAATTAGAATTTTGATTATCGAATTTCAAATGTTGTATTTCTCTCTTTTTGGCTTGACAACAAAATTTTTAATTTTTTGTGGAAATCGTTTGAAGTACACTTTACTCTGATGTATTTTTTCAGCTTTTTGCGATTTTCTCAAAATTCTCTCCAACGATTTTGTTTAAAATTCATTTTTAGATGCTTTTTAAAAAGTATATCAGTGAAATTTTTCGTGAAAATTGTTTGAAGTACACATTACTGATGTTGAAGCATTCGTAGCTCAGGGCTCAGTGCTCTATGATTCGCGTGGTCAAGTTTGAAACTAAGGTGCTATGGGAAACTATATCTCGTTGTTGATTCGAAACTTGACAAGAAGAAATATTTAAAATCTTATATTTGCTGAGATTACTTGTCTCAATTGTAAGCAGATGAAAGGCTTTTTTGAAAAGAAAAATCGCTTGATAAGTTTTTTCCTTTTTTATTTGGAAAACTTAATTATGGCCGACCAATTGCGCATGTTTTGGTTTTACAAAAAACCATTTTCAAGGCGTAAAAATATATATATATATATATATATATATATATAAAATGTAAAATAGAATATTGATGTCATTTTTGATTTTTTAGGCCTTGAAAATGTTTGTAAAATCGAAACCAAAACATGAGCGATTGGTCGGCCATAATTAAGTTTTTCAAATAAAAAAGGAAAAACCTTATCAAGCGATTTTTCTTTTCAAAAAAGCCTTTCGATTACAATTGAGACAAGTAATCTCAGCAAATATAAGATTTTAAATATACCTCGGCAACAAAAATCTGGTGTAAACCGCACGGTGTACAACTTTCTCTTACCCTTCGATAAGAGAAAATTGTGTGCTGTGCCCCATTCACACCAGATTTTTTTAATTTACTACTAAAGAAGGCTAAGACAATAGCTACTTTTTAGAAATTCCTTCCCCACAGCTGAGATTTCGGTTCAATGTTTGTACCATCTTCAGAACTGGCGAAAAGTCATTATGAAAGTGAAACAATGGATTCGAAAAACCGTTAAACCCTCTGAAGCGCGCATATATTCGGATATTATTATATCTATGTTTATATATATTTTATTCCGGTTGACCTTTCCTCTTATCCACCATATCGCCGGGCTTTTTATTTTAAGGAAAATAAAAAAATAATTAACTTAAATTTTCTTATCCTACGTTAAAATCCGAGACCTTTTGAACATTATACAAAAGATTTTCCAAATATTTAAATCAGTAGCGTAACTAGAGTTTTTATTACTCGGGGTGGTCCTTTAGCTTACCTCCCCTGTTCTTCTTACTGGTCCATTTTTTAAGACCTCAAGCCAAATTACCTCCCTCTCTAGCTACACCACTGATTTTCATATTTACTAACTAATAATAAAATAAACACTTGTTGTTGCTAGTCTTTTGGGCTTTAAAATATTTTGGTTTTTGTTTTGGGACAAATTTATTATTTTTAATTTTAAGTTAATTATTTAGTTTCTATTTTTTACATAAATAATTGTATCTTTTTTTTGGTACAAGCTTTAATTTAAAGAAATATTAACATTTTTTTAAATTAAATATATATATATATATATATATATATATATATTTATTGTTATTATTTTCTTTTTTATTTTTAAGAAATAGAAATTAAATTTTAGTATATTATTATTATTATTAATAAGCATTAATTGTGATGACTAATAATTTCCAAAATTAATTTTATATCTTGAATATATAAAGGTGAATAACAAAAAGGTTGAGTGAGTCATTTAAGGGTCCATAAATACTATATTTGTGCATATATAAAAGGACAATGTTATTCTGAAATCATTTTAATAATAAATAAAAAAAAAATGAATAAAATCAAAATGTGTTGCGAATATTCAGAAGAATAAAAGACTTGCCTATTTCTATGTATTAACATTTGTCTTTTAATATAAATCTCTTCCTAAAAAGTAATATTTTTTTATTCAAGGTAAATTTAATGAATTTCGATTGTTTAAAAAAATAGTAAGATGCAGATGATGAGATGGTTGTTTAGGACTGGAATTTTCTGGGAAATTTTTTTCCAGCAGAGAAATGTTTAGACCAGCTGTTCCCAACCCGTGGGCCGAGGTCGCGGACTTATAAGGAAAGAAAAAAATTATATTTATTTATATAGAATTATATATATATTCACTGGGCCTCAGCGTTTTTTTTTTTTACGGAAAAAGTGGGCCGCACATCAAAAAAAGGTTGGGAACCACTGGTTTAGACAATTGATTGCGATTATCAATTGATTGACGGCAATCCCCCCCCCCCCCCCCCCCCCCCCCCCCCCGGTGTTAGAAATTTTGATTGAAGGGTATTGATGAGAGCCATTACTGGCAGCGATTGTTGGTGTAACTAGCAATTGACAATCGTTACGTCAATTGCTCGCCAAACAGCAATGATAATTTTAATTCATAAATAAACTTCCAAGAGCACGACCGCTACACACAAACATGTTTACAGAACAACTAAGAATTGATGCAATGGTTGAATACATCAATCGTATCCTTCAATTGACAATTGCAATTGTCAATTTTAATTGATCGTCTACGGGGGATAAACATTTTCACTTTTACTTATTTGTCCCTGTCCTCCCTACCTCCCTGTTATTTTTTAATCATGTTGATTGGTGCTGCGACCCTGTGGAGGCGTTTGGAATCATAAGTATAATTTTTAAGGTCTCCACAAGAGTGCAGCACAAATCGGTTATTCCATTATAAAGATTTTCTATCCCAAATATAATTAAACTGATAATAATTTTCAATAGTATCAGGAGATTAAAAACAGCAAGGAGTGTTATTAACTTTTGGCGCCAACACACTCCTCTCCTATTCTATTCTCCTGTTACTCCTTGACTTGTGGCTCCGTGCTAGTGCAGAGGAAACCTTTTAAAAAAAAAAAAAAAAAACACAAACCCCCCAACCCACCCCCCCCCCCCCCCCCCCCCCCCCCCTTGTTTTTTTTTATTTTTTATTTAAATTTATTTTTTTTTTTTTTTTTTTGGGGGGGGGGGGCCCCCTCCCCCTCTCTGGGTACACCCATGATTAGCTTCTGGCACCAAAGGTCTTGACCCTGAACAATCAGCATGTGGAACGTCCCCCCCCCCCCCCCGTAGCCAGCGATATAATTTATTATAAAAATTTCTATAATAAAATCATATCCTTATAATGGCCTTTGTAGCCGAAAAGTGTTTAAAAAAATTTTTGTTTGTGTTAAAAAATTTTTTGTTTCTCTGTTGATAATTGAGAAATTTAAATTAAAACATTTGTGACTTGTATTTATCTAGGGACCAAGAATTTGGAATTAAAAAGTAAGGGAATATTTATAAAAAGAATTAATAAAATATTTTCTAATTAAGAGGTTATGCATTTTGGATTTGGCGGTCGTTCGGTGCTTCCATCATCCAGATGATCCAGACATCATCGTCCAAATCTAGTCTGCAAAATATCTGCATTTATTAATCATCTACTTGTTTAATTTTAATCAAATTTTTTTATAACTTCTAATTTTCTTTATGATTTATATTTGACATTTTTTCAAATTAATTATTTAAAAAACTTTCAAGAAAGAGAAAATTATATTCTTAGGAAGCGTCTCGTTATCAAAGAGGTTTCTTGCTGACTTGAAAGAGATACATTTTGGTAAGTTAATGTAATTATTTATCATTTCATACAGTATTTTATATTGTTTATATTTTTGGAAGATAATTATGTTGTTGGGGATATTAATAATATAATATAGTTTTGTTTTATATACTCAAATCATTAAATTATTCTTTTGTAATGGACATTTCAGCAAGATGCCATTTATCAATCACAGAGTTATAACACAAATTATTTAGTATGTGAATAATCCAAGCAGAAATTGAAATTCTATTTTCAGTTATTAATCCCGAACAAAATGTTCTATACTTGAGTAATTAGTTTCTCTCGATTATTATTATTTTTACTTTCTCTTACACTATATATGAAATATATATAGAAAGTATTGCGATCATGTCGACAATCCGATGCCGAGATTTTGATGGATATACATGTTTTGAGGTCCCCTGAGCCCAAAAAAGTTCGCCCCGCAAATTGGTCTGTCTGTGTGTAACGATTTTTAGCATGAAGAAATTGAGCTACCGGATTGAAATTTTATATTTCAGTTAGGTACAGTGAGCGCCAGAATTAAGTCCCCACCTGATAGCTTTAGCCTTAAGTATATGGTATAGCATTTGGTGTTTAGTGAGATAATTTTAATGACCGAAAGGGTAAAACGTAAAATCTGGTATAGATGATTTTATTTTACCTTTTCAAATTTAAAATTATTTCATGATTTACCATATACTAAAGCTATCAGATGGGGACTTAATTGTGACGCTCACTGTGCCCTCCCGGGCACTCAAAATAAGCTTTTGACAAAATCGGCCAAAAAGTACTAGTACTGATGTACTTTTTCAATTTTTTTCGTTTTTCTCAAAATTCGCTCCAACGATTTTAATTAAAATTCAAAAATATAATATTTTTAACATGTTCTTTAAAATGTATATTCTCATTTTGCACTTTTGAGGCACACTTTACTCTTGTACTTAATAAGAAAGATATCAGATTTTTAAAATTCATTTTCCGGCTCATCCTTCCATAGAGCCAATGTTAAATCCCTATGAGTATTTGCATGTTAATTTAGATTCAAAAGGGGATCCCATTTTGTGTTTAATGGAAATAGGATGCAGCCGAATAATTGAGCCTCTATTCAGTAACGAACACTCTTTATTGGGACGTTTCGGCTGGGATCAACCCTGCCATCTTCAGCCTTCAAAGAGCATAGTATATTATAAGCTTGACCTTCATGCTATCACTTGTTGGTATTTAAGGGAATATAACATTCATTAGACAAAGAATGCAAATAACTTATATTATTGAAAAATGACAACTCTATTTGTATATATAAATTTAAATATGCTCTTTGAAGGCTGAAGATGGCAGGGTTGATCCCAGCCGAAACGTCCCAATAAAGAGTGTTCGTTACTGAATAGAGGCTCAATTATTTGGCTGCACCCTCTTTCCATTAAACATATCAGCTACAGCCACGTTCTATTATTCGATCCCATTTTGTATTTATTTAGGATTCTCTATTGTGTGTAAAATGACCAAGTCTGAGATTAAAATTTTGAAAAATAACCATAGTTTAATTTATTTCCAGCAGTCAACATTTAAAATTCACAGAGCCTATGGAAATTTTGAAACAATTGATTTTTTTACTTTTTGTTTATGAATTGCAAGTGCTCAAGTTTGAAACTAATTTGTTATGGGAAACTAAATATATCTCGACACAAAAAATCTGTTGTGACCAGCACGGTGCACAACTTTCTCTTACCGAAGGATAAGAGAAAGTTGTGTGCTGTACGCCACTCACACCAGATTTTTTAAATTTCATGTCCCATTAATTCAATATACATACAATCAATTTGAAGGCAATTATATATAAAAATAGATACAATGATTTAAAAAATTTTTCAGAATCTTCTTCTTTCTTCGCCTGATTATTCCAGCAGTGCGGAGTCGGGGGAATTTGCCATTCATGGTTTTTTGCGACCAGGAAGGAATAGTACACGCCGGCCCGTCGCACAATCTGACGCCTGTTAAAAATATAGAAGGGAAGAGACCTGCATGCAAAGAGCAGAAGTAATACCAGTCCCAGCTAGGTGCAGCTCGTGGTCGCCATCCACGTATCCACAAGATGTGGGTCCCCGAGCTAGAATTTTTCAGAATCTGAGAAACCTCAAAATGAATCTCTAATCAATGGATCAAACTTGGAATAATTATGAGGATATGAAGATTATAAGAAACAAATACAACAAACAATTATATATGGATATATTTAATTAGAAAAGAAAAGATGTAAGTACAAATATATGTTTAAGTCTTAATCACTAGAAAGCTGTCGATGAATACGAACGTGGTGTCAATTTTTAACCAATTTATAACGAAATCCATTCAATAGGAAAGGAAATAATTATTGGAAACGTTGCTATTGATGTTTTAGGCATAATGGAAGTATGGGAAAGATCATTCAGTAGAAACATATATTTGCAAATGGAGAGTTCTCGAACCCTTATTAAGTCTTATGAATTAGATATTCAATTTATGTCTTAAATATTACTGGCTTAACCAAAGCCCCTTTATTTTTATAATCGTATGGAGTAGGGCCGTCTAATTTACCCCAAAATTATTTATTTATTATGTCAACATTTCGGGGACTATACGTCACCCATCCTCAGGACCTTAAAATACAACAGAACAACAAAACTTTATATATTTAGACAAACTTAAAATACAAAATAGAAAAGAAAGAGAGAAAAGGGGTAAAGTACAGTGAGGGACAATATTAAGTCCCACCCATGCGTTTTCTACTTACAGTTCCTTAAAATAATTTTTTTTTAAAATTACTCACAGGATGTAATAGGCGGGCTTGGTCCAAAATTCTCCAACCCCATCATTATATTTGAATAATATATTAGTATTCATTTATTGGGACTTGACAAGTCATAGATAATATATTTAAAAAATTGTTAAATATATGACTTGTCAAGTCCCAAAAGTTAGGCACCCACCTTAGGCGTGAAAATAGCTTTTGAACAAAAGCGGCCAAAAAATAGCTACTAGTACTTTACTGAAGCATTTTTTCCGTTTTTTATTTTCTCGTATTTTTTTTGTTTTTTTTTCGATTTTCTCAAAATTCGTTCCAACGATTTTGATTAAAATTCATAAATCAATTATTTTTTAGACGCTCTTTAAAATGTATATTCTCATTTTGCCACGAGGGCCTGATAACAAAAATCATTATCTCAACCCTTGAAAATCATCCACTTTGTATTTCTTTCAAAATGAATTGATAAAATTTGGCATAGGCATACCTCGAAGATATTAATTAGTTTAATCAAAAGGAAGCAAGAAAAATTGGAATAAATTTTGCAATTTGTTTACCGATTCCTTTGTTTTCTTGGTTATCACCATTTTTTGGTTTTTCCATTTTTGTCAAATGTACTTTTGTAATTATTTAATTATGCTATTAATAATTTACTTTCAATTTCCTGCTTTTGGTGGTTAGATTTATCTCCTCTCTCTTATCTTAGCACAATATCTCGTCCCTGAAACGGATATTCAGAGAGTGGCTCGAATTCTGTTTCCTTATGCGGTTAGCGATAAATACGATTTTTTAAACAAAATTTACATAAATAGAATTTTTTAATAAATTTTCCCGTAAACATGCATTTCAAAGTTGTCGATACCATAAAGGCCATATCTATTTTTCATTAAAAATTGAACTTTTTTATTATTGAAAATTGACGACAAAATGTGAGGGAAGGCCTACCTGTACTGTCCAATAATATAGAGATAATATATAATAAACACAACAATAGGTATTTTTGTTAATAGTTCAAATATCTTGATTTTTTTTACTTTCTCTTACCTAGGTATATATGTAATCAGGGGCGCCGGAACGAATTTGAATCAGGGGGGAGGCAAAAAAATTTTTTTTAGAAAATTAAAATTATTTAATATGTTCAAATAGTATAAAACAAAAACAAATCTACTATAAAACTTTAAAAATTTTAAATAAAATCACAATTTTAATAAAATTAAAATTTTAAAAAATTTGCTAGTGATTTTATCAAAAATTTTTGGAAAAAATTTGGAAAAAAATGAATTTCTTACTCTTTTAATTTTTTTTAATTTAGAAGATATTATTTTTCAAAAGTAAAAATATATCATTTTAAAAAATGAAATAAAAGAAGAAATTTTGCCCCCCTCTGCCCCCCCTATAGGATGCCAGGGGGGGGGGCAATGTACCCTTGCCCCCCCCCCCAGTTCCGGCGCCTATGTATGTAATATATATATAGAGAGAGAATGTATTGGATTCATGTCAAAAATTCGATGTCGAGATTTTGATGGATATACACGTTTTGAAGTCCCCTGAATCAAAAAAAGTGGTTTTTGCGAGATGGTCTGTCTGTCTGTCTGTGTTCATTAAGTCTGATGTTGGTCTTCTTATGACTATTTGCAATCTAGTCGTCAGGTGAATAAATTATGTTGATTAATAAAATTGTTTTTATTCTATTCTTGCATTAATCACCTACAAAAACTTAACTAATCCTTCCAAGATTTATACTCATTTAGACTTATTCTGTGTATAATTTTTAACATGTAGGCCTACTACTAGTTAAACCCTCCCTCATATCCTCTTCCCTGGCTACGAATTATTCTTACATTCGGTCAACTAAAAAGAATTAATCGAATTAATTAGGCCTTTTTGATAATCAAAAGTAGTAGGCGATAACAGGACCTTGGTCTTAATTGTAGACGTGACGCATTTAGATTTCATTTAGAATTTTTTAGTATAGAAAATAAATTTTGAATCCTCTGAGACTTTTTTTTACTCTTACCATACTATAAAATACCAGTTCGTGCGTAGATCTAATGACGTAATATCTTATCACCTTTTTTTAGCCAAAAATGATAGGATACCGCAGCTCTATACGAGTATCTTAGCTTTGTTATATCATGGGTTATTCTCATCTATATTCTGATATTATTACAAATAGAGGAGGGAGAAAGCGAAAAGTTTGAGAACCAATGGCATAAATCAGGTCAAACTCGCGGCCCGAGATGAACATTTTTGTGGCCCAGTCAATATATTTGAGAATAGTCGAAATTCCACGCAGGGCGGTAAAAATATCGTTTCCCCCGGTGGGGGGGTTGGGGGTTTTTTTTAAAAAAAAAATCCAAAATGAAAAAAATTTTGTTACCCTCTTTTCACTTGAGAGAAAAAAATATGGTGTGACTGATCGCACAGTACACAACTTTCTCTTAACTTCGGTAATCAAAAGCTGTGTCCTGTGCTTATCACACCATATTTTTTGTGTCGAGATATGTTTAGTTTCCGGTAGAGTATATTTGAATTCAAGATGTAAAATTTATCAAGTGAAAATATTTTTGCCCTCGGGGCTTGGTGTAGGGGTAGCGTGCTAACCTCGTATACCAAAGTCGCGGGTTCGGACCCCAGGCAGTCCGATGATTTTATTTAAGCCATTTGGATACCAGATATTCAGAAGATTTCAATGAAAAAATGAGAATATACATTTTAAAGAGCATTGATTTTTGAATTTTAATCAAAATCTTTGGAGCGAATTTTGAGAAAATCGAAAAAAAAACTGAAAAAGTACATCAGTAAAGTACTAGTACTCTTTTGCCAATTTTGATATTTTCACGCTCCAGAGGGGGCCTAACTTAAATATAAATTTTCAATCTCCTAGCTCAATTCCTTCATGCTTTAAATTGAACACACACAGACAGACAGACCATATCGCGAAAACCACTTTTTTGGATTCAGGGGACTTCAAAACGTGTATATCCATTAAAATCCCGACCTCGAATTTTTGACAAGAATCCAATACTTTCTCACTATATATATATAGATATATATATTACATATATACATAGGAAAGAGAAAGTAAAAGTGAATATTTGTTGTATTTCTTTTATGTTTGTAAGGATATTTTCCTATTAAACAAAAGCAAACGTTAAAAGCCAAAAATGGAAATATAAGTGTTTTTCGGTGTCTAGAATCAGAATTCCAGCTTTAGACCAGAAACCCAAAATTTTTTTTTTAAGTAGAAGAAATTCGATGGCTGAATGTTAATTATTAGGATTAGGTAGATATAGGCAGCCAGTAAATAATAAAAAAAACTATTTAATTACCGTCGACGTTTCGGAATCACATCGATCCCATCTTCAGGACGATAAACTGTCAATGTTGCTTAGATAAATGCATTTCGGTAAAAATAAAATTTAATCTAGCACCTACTCCAATTCTCATATACATCTAATATTACAAGTATATGCAAATTTATTCAATTATTTTTGTATGAACAGAAATGGACCTATCTAATCAACATTGTCAGTTTATCGTCCTGAAGATGGGATCGATGTGATTTCGAAACGTCGATATAAATAATTAGAATTTTTTTATTATTTGTCTATATCTACCTAATCCTAGTAAAAAAATTTTTTTTTGGCCTGTGTAATAGATTTAGAAGTAATTAAATTTCAGACATAATGATTAGTTGAATGAAAATGGAGTTGTACTACAACTTCTTAAAAAGATAACCTCATTCTTTGTAAGGGGGGTTCTGGGGAAAGTGTGGGGGTAAATGAGAAGTTTAATATATATATTCAAGACACTTAGAATCAGGCTTCTTGGATTGGCCAATGTGCAGCAGCTAATCGGGTGCAGCGTTATCAGCTGCGGTGCGGTTCGTTTCCCTTTTCTCATTCCGGTGCTTAGGATCTCAATATCGTTAGTAATTGTCGAGATGCCGCAGGGCAAATACGACGTGGAAGGAGGGTCTCAGCCCCAGGACACCTCTTTTCGATCATGTATCTGTTCAATGCTCATTTTTATCTTCATCTGTGTTATTATTATACTTGCTACCTATCCTTGGAAAAGCAAAAGCGGTGGTTTCGTTTCAGATTCGTCTAATCAGGATAAACTCCAGGGAGATAAGGTATTTACACCTAGTAAAAAGACTATATCTTGTAAATTTTGATATATTTAAATTCTGTTTGATTACAAATACAGTAGTTAACTTCACTCGTGGATGGCGTTAATAAATTATTTTAACTAAAATTGGCAAGTCTTTTGCTTATTTGACATAGAGTATTTTCTCCTCTCAGATCCTCATCAAGCATCAGTGTGCTCCCTTTCTGAGTCGCATAATTTTTATATTGATACCGAATTAGGCAGAATACAAACCCACCCTTCCCCGAAAACTTCGCCCCTCCCATAAATAATAAGAATATAGAGAGAGAAATAAATATAGTGTTGATGTGAGAAATAAGAAAAATTATTATTTTTTTATTTCAAACTACCGTGCGGTGTTTGAACCATCGTGTATCTCCGCCTTTAGATGAATATATGAAATTTCAGATCAATTTAAACTGGGAAAAAATATATATAATGTGGAACAAGAACAGGTAGATGTAGGCAGCCAGCAAAGAATAAAAACTTTATTTAAATATCGTCGACGTTTCGGGAACGCATCGCTCCCATCTTCAGGACGATAAATCGTTAATGTTGTTTAGATTGATATTGTAATTTTGTATGACCTACATGTATCAATCTAAACAACATTAACGATTTATCGTCTTGAAGATGGGAGCGATGCATTCCCGAAACGTCGACGATATTTAAATAAAGTTTTTATTCTCTGCTGGCTGCCTACATCTATCTAGTCATGTTAATTATCACTCAGCCATTATTTTTCTTTTCAAACTATAATGTGGAAGTTTTTCGCTGTAGAGAGTTAAATCGCAGAAATGAAGAGGAATGCAGCCAGATAGTAAGCTTCTATTATTAAATCAAACTTCTTTATTACAAAACTTTTCGGGCAATTTTATTGTGCCATCTTCAGTTGTATAAGTTATTTAAAAAATAGAGTTGTTAATTCGTCTGTTCATAAGCCAGTCATAATCAATCGCCTATGTATCCTTTCTCTGCATTTCTCTTCATTCTTGCTTTTTTTTGACAGTCTTTAAATGTCAGCTAATATGTATAAAAAAAAAAAAAATAATAATTTAAGTTTTTCTATAATTCACATTGAATTTAGATTAAAATTTTTTTTTTAGGATAAGGAAGGAAATGATGTAACAGCTATTCCACAAAAAAGTGAAGGTAGTAAAGATAAGGAAAAAGAAAAAGACCAACCTGATAAGAAAGGTGAAGAAAATAAAGATGAGAAGAAAGATCCAGATATAGATATTCGATTTAAAAATAGTGGCATAGATCCTGACGAAGATGATAAAAAAGAATCAAATGCAGATCCATCCAAGCCACCACCGGTAACATCATCAAAAGAAAAAGATGAATCGCCATCTGTAAAAGAAAAAAGTGAAGATAAAGAAAAAAGTGAAAGTGATAAAGAAAAAAGTGAAGATAAAGAAAAGGAGAAAGAAAAAGACAAGGCAGTTCCTTCAGAAACTAAAGATGAGAAAAAACTATTTCCTCTAACTCCAGTAGAAGGAGATTCTAAAGGAAATAAAGATGATTCTGAAACAACTAAATATGAAAATGAAGAAAAAAAAACAAATGAACCAAGTGAATCTCCTATGGCCTCAACAATACCACTTAATGAAAATAAAGAAAATGTAGACGAGAGAAAAGAAAAAGATGCTATTATAATTGGCACAACATATAAAACTGAAAACGAAGAAAATAAAAAAGAAAAACTTGTTCAAGGAGTTAAGACTACTAAAGGGTCTACTATTTTAAAATATCCAGATAATAGAAATTCTTCAACTAAATCTCAAGAACTTGCAACAGAACAGCCTGGAGAAAAAAATTCACAAGAAGCTATTATAATTGGCTCAACATATAAAACTGAAAACGAAGAAAATCAAAAAGAAAAACTTGTTCAAGGAGTTCAGACTGCTAAAGGGTCTACTATTTTAAAATATCCAGATAATAGAAATTCTTCATCTTCAACATCTTCAACTAAATCTCTAGGACTTGCAACAGAACAGCCTGGAAAAAAAAATTTCCTCTGCTTCTGAATCTCCAAAAGATGATGGCCCTAAAGAAGATACTCAGGATAAAGATAAAGGACTTGCAACAGAACAACCTGGAGAAAAAAAATTCTGCTTCTGAATCTCCAAAAGATGATGGCCCTAAAGAAGGTACTCAGGATAAAGATAAAGGACTTGCAACAGAACAACCTGGAGAAAAAAATTCTGCTTCTGAATCTCCAAAAGATGATGGCCCTAAAGAAGGTACTCAGGATAAAGATAAAGGACTTGCAACAGAACAACCTGGAGAAAAAAAATTCTGCTTCTGAATCTCCAAAAGATGATGGCCCTAAAG
Organism: Euborellia annulipes; assembly: GCA_023213315.1. Classification (NCBI taxonomy): domain Eukaryota; kingdom Metazoa; phylum Arthropoda; class Insecta; order Dermaptera; family Anisolabididae; genus Euborellia; species Euborellia annulipes. The sequence continues at coordinate 40,400 of JAKCPI010000515.1, read as the reverse complement.
AAGGTACTCAGGATAAAGATAAAGGACTTGCAACAGAACAGCCTGAAGAAAAAAATTCTGCTTCTGAACCTCCAAAAAAAGATGGCCCTAAAGAAGATACACAGGATAAAGATAAAGAACTTGGTGGCTCACCAAAAGATGGAAAAGTAATGAAAGAATATGATGAAGAAAATAATACATCAACTCTTGTAACACCTGCACCAAAAGATTCTTCAAAAAGACCACAAGATGACAAGGATTCATCCAAAGGTCCAGATACAACTAACGGATCTTCTGATGGAACTGATCGTTTCAAACCCACCAGCATCACCAAATTCTGATATATCTCCGGCATCACAAGAAAAGGATAAAGATAAAAAAGATGAGGAAAATAATGATAATAAAGGAAATGATTTAGATAAAGATAAAGGAAAAGAAACAACAAATAAAAATGACGAAACTAGACTAATATTAATACCACCACCTGAACCAACGTAAGTTGAAAATTTTTTCTTTTCTATTTCTCTGACAATATTTTAACAAAAAAAAAATATATATATATATATATATACAGGGTGTCCGGAAATAACAGGTACCTAGAAAATGAGATGATTCTACTCGAAAAAATAAGACTTTTTTCCTATAAACTTAATATTGTTTTTGTTTTTTGCTAATATCTCGAGAACCGTTTGAGTTACAATGTTTAGCTTCTGTATACGATTTATGTTCATTATTCCGCTTGATTTATGTGTAAAGTTTTTTGAAAAAGCCAGTGGCGTAAATTTAAGCACTTTCAGTGCTTTACCCCTCATAACTTCTACGCCACTGAGACAAATGCTATTTCAAAAAGCGTTTTCGAACCGCCAATGTTTTTTACACAAAAAAGATACTCTTGGTTAACAGCTCTAAAGTTAACAGTTTTTGAGAAAAATGGCTTTTTATGAGAGAAAACTTTAATAATTTTTATTAAACAATTTATAAAACTGTAAGAACATTTTAGAAAAAATTGAAATAATAAATTACAAATTAGAACTAATTAAATAAAAAAACAAATTTTTCAAGTGTTCTACGTGGGCTCCGTCAACTTAAATACATTTTGCTACACTATTTCTCATTGAATTTCAAAAAACAACAAAAAAAAAAAATTCAACTTTGACCCCCAGTATCTTGAAAACTAAGCGTCTGGGCATATTAAGTTTATAGGAGAAAAAATCTTATTTTTACATGTTAAATCATCCATCTCCTGTTATTTCCGGGCACCCTGTATATATAAAGCTAAAAACTTAAAAAAATGTCAGTAAGAAGAAAAATGCAGGCTTTTTTACAAAAATGTATCTATATATTAGGTTTGGCCAAAAAAAAATCGAAAAATCTTACTTTCAACATTTTAATCCTTAAGAATAAATGTGTGTGCTAACTATATATAATTTTAAAACTTCATTTTGTTTAAGAACTTTTGTTTAAATAACTATATTTTAATTTTTCTAATTACTATTGATTTTCAGAAATTCTACAGAGCCGGAAAATAATTCAGAAAAGGATAAAAAAAAAATCAGAATCTGAAGAGACAGTTCAATCAACGACAAATTCCAATTTCCTAACTGTTCCAACACCTTCAACCGAAGTTACCAATAAGACCGAATCTCCTCCTCTGATTGAAGTGAAGACTGAACCACCTCCTCCAAAGGGTAATCATTTACCTAATTTTTCTTTCTTTTTCTATTTTACATATACAAGATTCATTGTTAGGAGGGAAAATGGTGTAGGTTTTACGTGAAACATATTTATAAGTAAAATTATTTAATATATGTGAGGTTTCACTGGGTTATAAATGAAAGAAAAATTTGAATTTATAACTCAATATATTTCGGGAGTCATTTATAACTTCACATATATTATATAATTTTTTTTTTTTTTTTTTGAAATGGGTGCATAAGGTCCGAAGACCTATAATGACCAGTGGTCACATGCAGCCAGGAAGAAAATAAAAACAAAAGGAGAAGCATAAAAGGGAAACTCAACTGCGGGAACTGAGAAGATGTTGAGATTAGACTTGAAAGTCTGAAGATTGTAGGTTTTGGGGAAGATAGACGCAGGGAGCTTGTTCCAATCACGGGAGGTCATGAGGACAAAGGAAGAATGAAATTGATTAGTTCTGTTAGTAGTGATCTGAACAGCATAGGGATGCTGGGACGATGCCTCTCTTGTGTTCCGTGAATATGTTGCATTGGGTGGGATAATTGATTTTAATTCGGCAGAGCATTGACCATGGTAATACCTGTAGAAGAGAGAGACTTATACAAGATTGAATGTGAATGAAGCAAGAGCGGTTTTAATCTAAAATTTTAAAAATTAATACTTAGAAATTTGATTTGTATATATATAGCCTTTCTGAGGTTGAAAAAAACAACCCCTCGTTTTATTTCAAGGTGCACTGATGAAAGAAGAATCGAAATATTTTATTTTAACCACGAATTTGGATTAATAAAAAAGCCTTATTATTTTATTTATCATCTACCATTATAAATATTATTCACTTTTGTACATTTGTTCTAGATGTTATATGTTTAACTGAAGAATGCAAAATTCTCTCAAGTCGAATGTATCTTATGATGAATCACTCGGTGGATCCTTGCGAACATTTCTATGAATACGCCTGCGGTGGTCTTCAAACTAATTACCAAATTCTTGCCGAAGATCCAAACTGGGATGTTACAAAACGTATCTCTGGTAAATTATTTTTTCCTTTCTTTTTATTATTTTTAATGCTGATTTTAAACTCTTGATGCAGTTTCATTATACAAAATATTTATATTTTGGAAAGGGGGAACTGTTTTGGAAATGAGCCCAACCTCATCAAAATCAATAGAACTTGACTGGCAGGTTTTTTTTTTTTTATTTTAATAAAATTTAATTTTATATTATATAATTGTTTAACAAGGGGAGTGTACGGCCTTCCCCTCACCGATTTTAACAAAATTTTTTTAATGTGTAGAACTTAATGAAAAACGAATTCTGTTAAAGCGAGCGAATTGTTAAGAGTACCCAAAAAATCTGGTCTGTTTAAGATACCATCCCTTTCTCTAATAAAAGACATATTTATATATTTTTTGGCAAATTAATTTGTGATCCGCAAATTTTTCATTTAATCAAAAGTGCTCCCTGACTTTAAATACCGGTACATGTACTTACAGTGAGGGACAATATTAAGTCCCACTCATGCGTTTTCTACATGTGATTATTTCATTGTTTTTATAAAAGAAAATAAAAATCTTTATTAGAAATTTTCTATGTTTGAATCATGAAAGTTACCATTAAAAAATATATAATTTTTAAAAAACAATGAAATAATCACAAGTAGAAAACGCATGGGTGAGATTTAATATTGTCCCTCGCTGTACCTTGAAGAAGAAGCACTGGTTTAGAGAGACTCCTTACTGATCCGCAACCAATAGAAAGGCGCAAAATTATTGTACCTACATTATAAAATTATCCAGATAGGAAAATGGGGGTGAAGGAGGGGGACGAGTTAGGAAACTGATTTAGGGCAGCGTTTTCCAAACGGGGAGGTGCGGACTAGTCTAAGGGGAGGCACGAATAGCCAGAACGTTCTAAATGATTGCTAAAGTTTTATAATAAAATAATAAATAATAGAATACTGTGGTTGGTATTAATACATTTTTATTTTAATAAAGTGGAGGGGGGAGGAAGGCGTCGTACGATTAAATATTTTTAAGGGAGGCATGGTAATAAAAAGTTTGGAAACCACTTATTTAGGGTATTTCATATTGGTGCATAAATGAAGTGATTTCAGTAAGGCATGAGTTTTTTTGACCATTGCAACTAGAACTACAGATAAAAAGATTAATATTTAGTAGAAAATTATTTGAATGTATTGTTAATTTTCTTACATTTAAAAATTTTCAGCTGCCCTCAAAACAGACATGGATAATAATATTCAAAAAATAAAATTTAAAAAATTTTATCAAAGTTGTCTTGATTATCCTAAAAAAATCTCACATGAGGAACGTATAAAACAAGGTAATGTAAACACTAATAATAATAAATTTATGTATTATTATTCGTTTTATAATAAAATTAATATGTAGGCCTATTCTGTTTCTAGCTCTTGATGCAATATACTTTGCTGGTGATATTTTGGAATTTTCTGCTAATGAAGATAACTTTTTAAATATAACGACGGTTTTAATTAACTTAATTAGAGAAAATAGGTAATAAATATTTTGATTCAACCATTAGAAATACAAGGGCGGATCCAGAGGTGTTTCTCGGGGGTAATCTGGGTGTGACTCGTCGCACAGCACACTATTTTTTCTTAATTTCGGTAATTTAAAGGCGCATTCTGTACTTGTTGTCCAGAATTTAAATACAAATCAAATTTTTAAGTATTAATTTTTAAAATTTTTCATTTCGAAAAAAAAAGTATTTTTTCAAATCTCGGGGGGGGGGGGGGGTAATTACCCCCTTTACCCCCCCCCCCCCCCACCTTGTATCCGCCCTTGTAGAAATATCTCACATATATGGACCGTTTATTTTGAAAGTGCTTAAGTTCATTTTAAAAAAATGAGATATCACATAATTTATGCTTAAATTAATGTAAATTTTCTATGCATAACTTGCTAGTGGTAAATTTTTTTAAAAATTCCCATGTTTTGTACAATTGAAAATTGGTCGGTAAATAGATTTTTTAATAAACAGATATGCTAACCTTTCATTTTCTCGAAACAATAGAAAATGGACTTACACCACTTTCAAAATAAACTGTTCATATATATGATTAGCTCTAAGAAAGTTAGACGCTCGAGCAAGATATTAATGAGACCCAAAAATAAATCCGGAATGACTTTCCCAAAACTTTCTCGTATAGTCTTTTGGAATTATATCTGTGCCTATGTGTGTATGAGAACACGATTGCTTAAAAACCAGTGAAGCCAGATCGATGAAATTTGGTATATACTCCTTGCACTAAAATTGTAGATTTCTATCAACTTTTGGAGTAAATACTTCTTCACCTGGAAGTAGTACTTTACCTAAAAAGTTTTTTCAAACATTTTGAAATTTTCAATTTTCTTGTCATATTATGATAAATTACCCTATTTTAAAAAGTTTTTCTTTGACATTTTTTCGAAAACTGAATAGTTTTTGAAATAATCAACGAAGAAAAGACATTTTTGTTGTTGATAGAAATCTCCAATTTTTGTATAAGGAGTATATACCAAATTTCATCGATCTGGCTGCTCTGATTTTTAAGCAATCGTGTTCACATACACACACTCACACAGACATAATGTCCAAAATTGTTTTTTTGAACTCAGGGAGGTCTAAAACGAGGAGAAACATCAAAATCTTGAAGTGCAATTTTTTGACGATTACAATACTTTCTCTTTATATTCTATACGAGAAAGTAATAAAAGAATTTAAAATGCATTGTTTTAATTTCTCACCAAGTATTAGATTTATGACAAATCTATTTTTATCTTAGAAATTCAAATCAAGGGCGGATATAAGGGGGGAGGTAAAGGAGGTAATTACCTCCCTCCCCGAGATTTGAGAAAAATATTTTTTTGGGAAAAAAATTGTATTTTTAATATAAAATTTTAAAAACTAATACTTAAAAATTTGATTTTGAATGGGCCTTAATAAATAAAATAAATACTGGCTGCTTTTCTTTTCTTCTTTCTACTTGAATTCTATGTTAATTATATACAAAATAATTTTATCTTTTTTTCTCAAAATATTTGCAATTACTTTTACAAAAATACAATATATTCTTTTTTGGGCCTCTAGTAAATCACAGTGTGTGTATCATGGCTCAATTTAATTAAAATTAGCTTATTAATTTTTCTCTTCTTTTATTTTCAGTCCATATTTTTTCGATATCTTCCTTGAACCGAATGAAAATGGTAAATTAGTTTTTGGATTAACAATCCCACCGAAATCCATCTTCCAAGTAAATGATGATATTTCGGACAAATGTGATTTGTTATTAGAAAATGATCAAAAACATAATTTTATGAATGACATTTATGACAATTATACTCATTGTATGGTAAGTAATAAAAAAAGTAAATTGGCATTTATTAGTGAGAATAAATAAATGAAAATCCATTTTCTCAAACCGAATATTTCGTTTTTTTTATTATAAAAAAAATATTTCAAAAAAAAAAAAACTAGAGGAAAAATGAGGAAAAAGGATTTTCATTTTTTATTCTAATCAAAGAAATGAAATACTTATGATATTTCGAAGTATAATTGTTCTTTTATTTTTAGGAGAAACCCCTAGGTGATAAATTTTTTAATGATATTGATAGAACACTTGAAAAATTAGGCAAACTGACAAAATCAAAAGCAAGAATTAAAGGAAATATTGAACTTGAAATTTTGAATTTTACCGTGGTAATTCAACATCCACAATGTATTATTTTTTTTTATTAATTTAATTTTAATTTTTTTTTTTTTAATCTCAATTTCAGGGGCCCAGTGATGTGGATAATCGATTTAATTTATTAAGAAAAAAGTATACTGTAAAAAGTATTAAGGAAATGTCCAACGAATTTGGTTTGGTAAAAATATACTAGATTATTTATTTATTATTAGTTTTAACTTAAAAGTGTTTACCATATATATTATAAAAGAATCGGTGAATTAATGTTCTAAATAGATATACATTAGGGTGGCCGCAAAAAACAAAATTTTTTAATTTCTTACGGCCGAACATCCTAAAAGTTGTCTTTTGGCTAGAAAATGATAATGGCAAAGTTTTAGCTAAATTGGGTAACGTTAACCCGTGCCTCATCGGGGTTAAAATTTTGAAAAAGTGCGATTTAATCTAAAAATTCGCAGTTTTTACTTCATAAAACGAAAACCAAGTATCGTAGGAAAATGAATCTTGGCTCATTTCAGAGCAAATTTAATTCTCTTGAGGTTTTATAATAACCATTTTTTCATTAAAACTTATAGATTTAGAGATATTTACAAATTAGCATTTCGGTTTTGATATATTGCTCTTTCTGAAAAATATGTGGAAATATAGACCATTCAATATAACATTTTGCCGGGAAAATATTCCGAAGGGAATGAAATTTTTACTGGTTATTTGGGGGTACTCTAGAATGCCAATCCTAAGTTTTCGACCTCGAGGACCGTGTGGGGGGGGGGGGAGGGGGACAAAAATCTCAAAAATTTGAGAATTCTTCAGTTTTTTACTTATATCTCGTAAAATATTCATATTTTGTGAAATATAGCACAACACAAAGTTGTAGAGCATTAAATTTGCTAAAATTCGGTACATAAAACAAATTCGTAGAGACAATACTAAGCGAAATACGGCCGGTCAAATTTGGACAGATTTTCCCGAAATGTAAAAAATATCAGAAAAAACGAATAGTCCTGTCGTTATCTACTTTTTATCTAGAAAGTATTCCGAAGTGAATTAAATTTTTACAAGTTATTTGGGGGTACGCCAGATTGTCTATCCTAAGTCTTCGACTTCGAGGAGACTCTCTTAACTTGGAGGGGGTAGGAGAGGAAAAAACCTCAAAAATTTTTAATTTTTTTCAGTTTTTCTCATATATTTTGTAAACTAAACATATTTTCTTTACCCTAGTCCTATACAAACTTGTAGAGGATTAGATTTACTAAAGTTTCCTACATAAAATATATTTGTAGACTCAATATTAACCGAAATACGGTCGGTCAAAAGTTAGACAGAATTTTACTTTTCGAGAAAATTTATCTAAATTTGACTGGTCGTATTTCAGTTTATACTGTTTCTACAAATTCGTTTTATGTACCATATTTTAGTAAATCTAGTACTCTACAACTTAATTTAATACTATGGTGGAGTTTAGGTATAACGAAAAACTGAAAAAGACCAACATTTTTGAGGTCTAACTTTTGACCGACCGTATTTCGGTTAATATTGAGTCTACAAATACATTTTATTTAGAAAACTTTAGTAAATCTAATCCTCTACAACTTTGAATAGGACTAGGGTAGGGGTTTAACTAAAACTTTGCCATTACCATTTTCTAGCCAAAAGACAACTTTTAGGAGGTTCGGCCGAAAGAAATTAAAAAATTTTGTTTTTTGTGGCCACCCTAATATACATATATATAAAATAAATCACATATTGCCCAGCAAAGTATCGGCCCATTTTGCACCCAAATTACTTAAAAAAAAACGCATAAAAAAATACTTCAACCCTTCTGAAGCCCCTTAACAAAAAAAAAAAAAAATAATATACTTATTCTTTTAATTTGAATTTTCTTTTTTCTCTCTAGATTGAATGGGAATATCTCTTTTCTGAATTATCCGGCTTAAAAATTAATTCAGAAGAAAAAGTGCATATTTATCATTATAAATATTTTCAAAAATTTTTCGGTGATATGCTTAGGAGTTTTCAAGATAATCAAACTCCAAAAAGGTATTTTATCATATTTTATATAATTTAATTTACTAAAAATATTTGGACATGTAATAAAATATTAAATTTCCCAGGAATTACCATAACGATCTGCTCACCATTTATGCAATGAATCTTTACAATGATCTTGTTATTGATCAAGCCACCTGTAAGAGGGAAGAATATTGTCTCTCCGTTGCCTCATCTCTTCTTCCTGAAGTAGCAGGAAAAATTTATTTAGATTCTTTTACGGAAGATCAACTGAAAGATTATCAAAGTCGACTTAAAAAAGAATACGCGAATCTCTACAATCAACTTCTTTCGTTATTAAACGAACAAGAAGCCTGGATAGATACGAATACCCGGTATTTAATATTTAGCTCATTGAATATTTATATTTACTAATAATTAATATTTTGAAATTTTTTATAGAAATTATTTGAAACATAAACTGGCCGATATTAGCTTTATATCTGATGGAGGAGTGGGGGCCAATTTTAATACAATATCATCTTTTCTCGAAAAGGTAATTTTTTTCTATTGTATTTTTTGTATTTAGCTATTTTATCTAATTCAAAATAATTCTTTTTTTTTTAAGTTTTCACCTACTGAGAATTATATGGAAAATGCAATTGTCTTAAAGCGACTTTATAGAAAGCGAATTTATAAATTATATCAGAAAGATGCTAATGAACTCGATGTCTTGTAAGTTAAAATATATAAAATATTAATTTTTAAAAAGCATTTAGTTCGCAAAACAAATCACCTATATTTTTTACTTTCTCTTACCCTATATATGAAATATTTATTTATTTGAAATTCCTATCGGGAGCCCCATTTATTTATCCGAGATGCTTTCGAGCACCAAGACACTTACCTCAAACCCAACTGCCCTCTGACCGTAGCCATCTATCAGCACCCCGTGAATCTACATTATTTCCTATCTCTAATTCCTCCCCCTTTCTTCGTTTCTAGCTTGTGAACTAATCAATATTTCATCTGCAATCGTCTTGTTTTTTTCCTGATTCCATCCTACAGTCTACAGCCACAGATCTTAAAAATTTTTCTTTAGAATTTTTCACTTTGTTATTAACTTGCGCGACTAACTGCATATAAGGGGGAGTGAGTTTTATTGGTGTAGGTCCAGGGTCCGGTGGTCTGGTGCAATGGACAGCACGCCTATGCCCCGGAAAGGCTGGATATCCTGGGTTCGATTCCCGGGGGCCCTGGGATGTTTGGCCTCACCAATAAAAAACACTCACAGTCTTGTTAAATATATCTATGACTTGTCAAGTCCGAATCGAGGTATTTTGAATACTATTAGCTTAGTTGCTTTTTGAGGTTGTGGCTGGTGATGTGATAATATGGAGGAATGGAGATATCAGCCAATTGGAATGATCCAGGTTCAATAAAACTCCCAGAAAAAGACGTTTCGGCCTGAATTTATTTGGCCATCTTCAGTTATTGGGAATTATACACATAGTGCAAGTGCACATGTGATCAAACCGGGATTTGTCAATAATAAAATTTTTTCGCTTCATACAAAATTATTATATGGCTTCTGTGCCCTTGCACAATGTGTATAATTCCCAATAACTGAAGATGGCCAAATAAATTCAGGCCGAAACGTCTTATTCTGGGAGTTTTATTGAACCTGGATCATTCCAATTTGGCTGATATCTCCATTCCTCCATTATTACTATTATCTTATTCAAATACCTGGTATATAGATCTCGAAAAATATTTAACGATAGAATAGTTAAAAATTTAAAGAAACAAAATAATTATCATTTCATTTTGTTTTCAGAGAATTTTGGCTTACAAATTTTTGCTCAAGATATACCTTTTTCGGCAAATTACCTTCATCAGAGCCATAAACTGTAAAAAATTAGCCCAGATGAATCAAATGACATTGCTTTTATTTATAATACAATAGTTTAAATATACAAATTTTTCAAATATAAATAAATAAAATAAAAATTACTTTTACCTCTCACTAAATTTGCATATATAATAAAGATTCGCCAAGATGATTCTTTGTGATATAAATTATTTATAATCTGTAAGATTGTCATTATTGCATTCCTTTAATTAAAAATAACGACAATCTTACAGATTATAAATAATTTATATTACAAAGAATCATCTTGATTATAGATGTATTAATATATATTTGAACTATTGCATATAAAATCAATGGCATTTTATTAATCTGGGCAAATTTTTTACAGTTTATGGCTCTGATGAAGACAATTTACTGAAAAAGGTGTTTCTTGCGCAAAAACTATAAGCCAAAATGCTTTGAAAATAAAATCAAGATAATTTTTAAGAATTATTTTGTTTCTTCAAACTTCCAACAACAACTACCCTATCTTCCAAGAACCTATTTACAGTCTTTTATTTGTTAAAATTAAAAAAAAAAGGCTCTACTCTCGAGCACAGCATGCATTTGACTGGATAGGCTGGAGATACTAAGATCCTCCATAAATCACTCATATATTCGTTTACGTTAACAAATTCAGGGTTTTGAATAATAATTTCTCAATCAATAATTACATCTAAAAATTTTATTTTTATTTACAGATGGTCTCTTCTGGTTCATCCACATTCCCTAAAGCCTATGTATGATTATAATCTCAATAAAATAGGTAAATTAAATTTATTGCTATTTTAAGTAATTATATTTAATTCATTAATTTTATTTTTTCCAGCCGTTCCATTTACGATATTTTCATCAGACACTTTATCATCAAATTTGCCATTATATATGACTGCTGCTAGGCTCGGTTATCCGCTCGGACATAATGTGGGACATTTTTACGATCCTACAGGTAATTTTAATTAGCGATTATGTTGATTAACTAAAATAAAATAAGTACTATGAAAATGATATATATACAATTTTCAGGAATCACTAAATTTCATCCCCTAAATGTAAATACATTTAGCAGTTTTTCAAGAAAATCTTATTCGGAGGCTGTCCGATGTTATTCTGATACGATGAATATCAGACAAACATATAAAATGTTGAATGGCCGTTCTATGGATTTTAAGGTATTAATTTCATTTTTTTTGTATGAATTTTTTATAAATCGTCTGACTTTTTTTTAGAATTTAGAAATAAATGATATTCCACTTCAACTACATGAAGCACTTGCTGATATAATTGGAATGAATTTGGCCTTTGATTCTTATAAAGAACAAATTTCAGAAAGGAAAAAAGAAGATGAACTTTTGCCATTGCTTGAACTCAAACCTGAACAATTATATTTCGTTGCCCTAGCACAGGTAATTTGCTTTTAATTGATATACAGATGCTTGTTGATTGGCAAGGGAAAGAATTGTAATTTTAATGAGTTTATTAATTCTTATATTTCGAAGGCATATCATATCAGAGGCAACTAAATTTACATATAGACCTACAATTAAGAAAAGTTAAAAAAAAAAAAGCCGGAGAAGAAAAAAATATTGATCAATATAGACTACCAAGGTTACTCTAGTTAGGCGCTGAGTTGGCCAATTAAGTCTATATAAAAAATATTAAGATAATAAAGCACAAATTTGCCAAAAATTGTTTTTGATATTCTTAATGAGGACCATCCCCTCATAAATCGACAAGTAAACACCTTGGTAGTCTATATTGATCAATATATTGTCCAGTTTCAAAAAATCGTCAAAAAAATGTATATATATACTCTGCGTGTCAAAAATAATGGAACATTTTTGTTTCTTAAGAAGACCTGTTCTATCTTATTGATACTGTAATTTATTAAATATTTAATATGAAATACTCTATACATTTCTAAGTAAATTTAACACAATATCAATTTAATAAATAAATACAATTTACGTGATGAAGATAGGGGCAGCCTGGTGAATATTATTGAGAAGAGTGAATAAATAAAGAGCCTTCTTCAGGACCATGCGGTGTCGATAAAATAATTAGCCCTCAATTTTGTCATAAATGATGTGGTTAGTTTCGCTACAAAACATGTGGTAAAAGGCAATGGTGCCGAACGAAGAATGATGAAGCGAAACTAACCACATCATTTATGACAAAATTGAGGGCTAATTATTTTGCCATCCACGTACCGTTGGCACTCAAGATGTGGGTCCCTGAGCTTTTTGACATTTTTGTCTTTGTTTTATTTAAATTGTAATTATAAAATGATATGAATTTGTGTTAAATTTACTTAGAAATGTAGAAAATTTGTGAAGTATTGTTGTTAATGTAGAGAATATTTCATATTAAATGTTTAATAAATTACAGTATCATAAAGGTAGATTAGAATAGGTGAACAAAGTGTTCCACTAATAATATATATAGATCACCTGCTGAGACTCATGGTAGCCAAAGTCCGAAATTCAACAATTGGAGAAAAGGCGTTTAAAAGTTTTATAAACATACATATTTAAATAGCTGGGCAAAAAATGAATAGGCCAGAATCAATAGCATAGAGGAAATATATTTTCGCCACTTTGGCACTCAAAAGAGAAGGCGTTTTAGCAATGTTTGCTAGGCTTGAATCAAAAATTAAATTTTCAGACTTTCGCCACCATGATTCTGAGCAGGCGATTTATATGTGGTTACAAATTTTCTGGTGTTGTCCTCAGATTATATATATATATTTTTGACCTAACTCACAGTTGAAATGCAGGTGCAATGCGATTTTTCCCATTTTGTAGATAATTTTATTGGACATTCAGAAATAAAACTTTCTTACTGATTAAGGGAAATTAAGGAAGGATGTGAAAATGCAGGCATCCAAAAATAAAACGCTCTCAATTCCCTTTGAATGTCCAGACGTTTCGGGCAAAATTTATTCGCCCATCCTCGGTGAACTATTCTAGTGGGAGAGAGTTAAGTCTCCTTTGATTATACATAGTGGTTATTAAATTCTACTACGTATTCTATTTTAAATAATAATATAATAATATGATGATATATGAGTTTTTTGATATTAAAACTTTTTGGTATTTTTATCGTCTTGATTGTATCTTGATTGTATCTAGACGATAAAAATACCAAAAAGTTTTAATATAAAAACTCATATATCATCATATTATTATATAAAATAGAATACGTAATATAATTTAATAACCACTTGTAGAATCAAAGGAGACTTAATTCTCTCCCACTAGAATAGTTCCCTGAGGATGGACGAATAAATTTTGCCCGAAACGTCTGGACATTCAAAGGGAATTGAGAGCGTTTTATTTTTGGCTGCCTGCATTTTCACATCCTTCCTCAATATATTTCCAGCCATTAAATATTATTTTACGGGAAATTAGACTCCAAAAATTAAAATATTTTTGACATTGGGAAATAAAATTTTCAAATAAGTTTCCAGGCCAAATAGGGTTTTTGCAGAGAAATTGATGGTATTATTTGAAAAAATAAATGTTATTGAAAGTGAAGTAGAAAGGATATCTTTGCCTTCTAGAAATTTTTATTAATTTAATAATATAATAAAAATATATGTAACTTCCACCGCGAAAGTCCAACTCATTTTACATTTAAATCTCACTTCCTTATTATTTATGTATAGGCAATTATTAAATTAATTTATACTTCTTCTATTTCAGATGCATTGTTCAAAGAAAAGTTTCGATCAACAAGTTATTCCACTTTTTGAAAATGAACATTTACCACCATCACAAAGAATTTCGTTTCTTGCTAAAAATTCAAAATCATTTTCATCAGCATTCGAATGTCGCAAAGGATCAAATATGAATCCAATTTATAATTGTGAAACATTTCCTCATATAAGTGCAACAGAATCATCAGAAGTTAATTAATCTACTTTTGTTAATTTTTGTTTTTTTTTTAAATAAATATTTTTTCCATAAGAAACTTATTATTTGAGGAAGCGAACTCAGTCTAATTACCAAGATGAATTTATATAGGTAAATAAATACTATAAGTTATTATATTTTTAATGTAAGCGAGGTGAATAGCTGAATCAATATTTAGCAGGATAAATAAAAAGCTTAGTAGCTATGTTTATTTCTTTGTTATATTAGAATCCAAGCGACGTTTCGGTCGAAAACACTTTGATAGACATTTCATAAAATTAATAATGATCTATCAGGTATATGACATTGACTTTGACTGGATGCTGAATGTAATAAATGCCTATCAAAGTGTTTTCTGTTGACCGAACCCTAACCATAAAGATGGTCGCATAGTCGACCGAAACGTCGCTGTGGGTTCTAATATAATAAAGAAATAAACATAGCTACTTGACCTTTTTTTATATATGTTATATATTTTTATTATTTGAAGATGTATGGCTGATATATAGGTTTATAAAGAGTCAAACAGTGATGATTATTTCTTTTGAACAAAAAAAACCTGCTCAACGAGAGGCTCATGTCTCAATTCCACCATTTAATGGAAAAAATATGTATATATTAAAAAACCCTGATAAAATAAATATTATTTATTTAATAAAATACATTATTTACATTTGTATACATATTTTTTCCTCAAAAAAAAAAAATACATTTTCTTTTTTATTTAATAAAGTTTTAAAAAAATAAATATTTTCTTTTTTTTTTTCAGCGAGAAAAAAATATTAATTAATACTGATGATACATACATAAAAATTCAAATTCGAATAAAATTCATGTAGGAATAAAAGAGGTGAGCAAGTTCTCTTCCGAGCTTGCATTATAATAATTATAAACACCAAAAGCAAATAATTGATCATCTTGATTGTATTTTACTGATAAGATTTTGTCAGTTTCAGTTTTATAACATAAACTTGAGGAAAGGGCTGAAGAATTTGACCTAAAAAAAATTTTTTTGATTAATGAAATCAATGGAATTATTTTTAATTAATTCAAGAAAATTTACCTGTTATGGATATTTTCAATATCATAACATCTAATAATTCCATCCATAGCTGAGCAAGTCAAATATTTACTTGATTGACTAAATGAAAGCGAAATAATACTCGATTCTATTTCTTTGCATTCTTCAAGAATTTTTGATGTTCTTAAATCCCAAATTCGAACTCGTTTATCATCGCCTAGAAAATAAAATGGTATGAAATAGTGAATAAAAAAATTCATTCTCAAAATGGAATAAAATATGAATAAATATAGAGATCTTTCAAGAAATAAATTTCCTAGGGCAAATAAATACAAGTTTGCACATTTATTGGAATCAGGAAAACAATCATTGAGCTGCTTTTCAACATATTGAAAATATAGGGAGCATAAACAATTTCGTGTTCTCGTCGGTGGCGTTATTTGGAGGGGGCAGGGGGCTATTGCCCCCCCCCCCAAAGGCTCTGATTTTTTAAAAATTTTATATTCTTAAAATATTTCAAAATATATCTAAATATTAAAACACCACCATGACGCTGTCTTTTCGGCAAGGATGTAGGGAGGAAAAACAAAAACAATATTTTTTTATTTTTCCCCAATTGAGTTTTATTCCTAATATTTAAAAGGCACAAAGGCTCTTCTTCAGAACGGTGTTAACGGAGTGTAATATGAGTTTCCTCTGAAGAAGAAGAGCCTTTGTGCCTTTGAAATATTAGGAATAAAACTCAATTGGGGAAAAATAAAAAAATCTTGTTTTTGTTTTTCCTCCCTACATCCTTGCCGAAAAGACAGAGCTCATGGTGGTGATTTAATTATATGTTTCTCGGCATCACTCATATATCTAAATATATCTACGAGTATATAAACTGTACAAAATTAAACAATTAATTAAATTAAATATATTTTGGCCAAATTAGAGTACCTATTTGTAAATAAATTTTAAGGGTGTCATTCCTTGGGATTAACTTTTATTAACTAGGAAGAGCTTTGTTTGAAAAGAGATGAAATTTTTTTCAAACAACGCTCAAATAAGCAAGTCAATATATCGTTTAAGATGACAAATTTGCGAGATGAGTTTGGGTTTGATTGTGCAAAAATTGCGCCCCCTGTGCTTTCGAGGCGGGCGGACGAAAGCAAAGAGGTTCGACTCCAAGGGGCGTAATTTTTGCCCAATCAAACACAAACTCATATCGCAAATTTATTAACTTTTTAATTTAATTATTTATTTCTTATAAACCGGCAGAGTCCAGTTACAAATTCCAAACAACAAAGTGAAGTCTATCGTAGTATAGGAACCAACCAGTTTCTCTCTGCCTCTATGCATCTCTTCGTCACTTTGAAAGTGCTGACCAGGCAGAAAATTCTTGTGGTGAAAGAAAAGACCAGCTTAAAGCGCCCCATACACCCCCGGCTTTAGCACGTGAGCCCGGCTCGGCTCGCTTACAAACGTGCCAAATCCGCAAGTGTGTGGGCTCCCACGAGCTGAACTAAGCCAAAATCAGCCATGGTTTGCATTATCTGAGGCATGAGTCCGATCCGTCGGGGGCCACCCACATGCAAATTCGCTCCCGAGCCGAGCCGAGTCAGACAGAAGGCCCTGACGGATGTGCCCCAGCTCGGCTCGTGAGAGCCCACGCACTTGAGGATTTAGGCGAGCCGAGCCGGACTCGCGAGCCAAAGCCCGGCTATTCCACATCACATTTTAGATGTTTGAGGAGCAATTGACCTAATATGCTCCCATTGATTGCTCTTTTTTTATAAACTAATAAATTCCTGCCCGATTAGCAATTTCATAGGGACATAGATGATACACTGGAAGGCTGTTCCTTTAGGCTTCCTCGACAGGAATACAATAGTTGATCTCATGCTATATCAAGTGTCTTATCTTTGCGGTGAATATTTTGAAAAGTCCTATCTGGTCCTAGGAAAAAATTACTTTCTTGATGATCCTCATATATATATAATACAATATGCAATTTTTTTTAATCGTCGATGGGCGATAACAAGCGTGAATAACAAACACTTAAGTTAATTATACTGTATATCATATATATAATACAAGATGTTTAATTAATTTATTTGTCATAGCTGTAACTTTTCCATACCATTTGCAATAACATTAACGCCAAATTATCTCGAAACTCATATGTATGAAAGTGTTCTCCATCGAGCCACTTTTTCAATTTAAGGGCAAGAGAAGAGTCTGGAATACACTGTAAATTCCATTTAGAATTTGATCGTATTTCGTACGCTATGAGTTTAGCATCTTTATTGCAATATATTATAGAAAAGCTATGACAAATGTCATAAGCTTTTAAATAAACACATTTTGATATTCACGTTTGTTTTGATTTTACGACCGATCGGCGGTTGATAAAACCATGGTGTATATATACATATATTAATATATATATATACACACTTGGGAGCTAGAAAAAAGATTTTTATATTATTTAAGTGATGGTTGATTGAGAAGGATGAGCTTCTCAGGAGTTTATTTATTTATTTATTTAGTTGAGCCAAGATAATCAACATTAGCTATACGTTGTTCTCTCAAATAATAAATACTTAAAAAATATTTACCTCCTGCAGCAATATAATTCCCATTGGGACTGAAACAAAGTGTATTAATCGGTCCTTTGGATTCATCAAATATTCTTAAAAGTTTGCCAGTACCCACGTTCCATATTCTAACTGTTTTATCAGTTGAACCCGTTCCTAAATATAAACAATTAGGATGGAATCCAAGACACTAAAACAGGTGAAATTTTTATTATATTAAAATTTTTTTAATTATTTATTAAATTAAATATAAATGAAACTTACGTCAACACTATGAGTATGTCCAGCAAAACTTCTAATAGGAAATGTTCTCTCTAAAGTCCATAATTTAGCAGTGAGATCCCTGGATGCTGTTGCTAAATGAAGTCCAATTTTATTCATGCTTATATCCCATATAGGCATTGAATGTCCTCTGTGGAAATATTAAGTAAATTTTAGTAGAAAAATAATAATAATATTCCAAGTTTTTCTTTTAGTTAAGTATTTAATTTTTCATATTTGGATCCTGTTACGCATTAGTGTGTCAAACGCCAGGTACCGAGATTTGAGAAAATTAACATTAAAGTTTTTCTGATTTACATTGTTTTGATTAGATTATATATAATTTTTTTTTGTCATTGGGCATGTAACATTAAATATAAATTTTTTTAGGACATATTTCATAAAAAATACTATTAATTATAGCATTTGAAACAATATTTCGTGCTTAACTCAATTTTTAATTTTTTTGGCGCTTGACACACTAATGCGTAACAGGGTCCATTTATCACTTTTTTTTTTGTCAGTTTAGTATTTAACACTTGATTATTAGAGAGATTTTTTAACCAATCAAATTGCAGCTTTGTTGTTTACAGAGCCATCTGAAGCGATTGTTGCTAACTATTCAACGACATCCATCTTGCCGTCACTTCTCCCAGTCAGTAGACGCTCAATCCTGGAGCGATTAACATTAAGCCCTTGTGTTTTTGCCGTCCTCTCCTCAAGCACCGACGCCTTGAATACTCCGCCATGACACCTCACAAATTTGGCCTCTCCTTTTGGATGTTTCCTCGCACTCCAATCAATTCCAATCCTCAATTCACATCTCAAGGTAGTCACCTTTTTATCCTTTTTGTATTTTTTATTTATTAATTCATCTGTGAATGTTTTAAATGCCATGGCCAATATGCCTATTGAAATGGTTGGGGGCTCTTCTCTCATTTTATTGTTCCCAGAATTAAAATAAATTCATCAATGAAAATATTATTACATATTTCAAAATTATTAGCTGGCTTAAATCTTCCAACAATATTTATCCCAGCTATATATAGCCAAGGGGTGAGAAACGCGGATCAAATCCCCTCCTCCACTCCACCGAATAAATAAAGAAAGAATTAAAAATATAACAGAGAAATTAATTAAATGTATATAAGAAATTATAAAAAAATATTTTATATTTATTTATTAGGAGTTAAAAGCCTCAATTGTTCAATCCTCAACCATCAAAAAATCTGGATTAATCCGGATTTAATTTTTTTTTTTTTTTACTTGAAAATCAAAAGACTATATATTTTTATAACCATTATATAAATACACAAAAAATTAATTATAGCTATTATTTTTAACCGAAGAGAAGAATAATTCAAAAAATATTTTAGAAGTTTACTCTATTTAAGTTAATTTGCAAATGGCTGGCAAGGTTGTCGATGATGGTCAGGTTGACACCGAAACCGAGATGCTTGTGCACAGTTAGTCATCTCTCAATAAATTTTTATTAATTAAAAATCAACTTTTTTGTCGACAAGCTTGCCTTCCATCTTTAAATTAACCTAAGAATAAACTTTCAGAATATTTTTTTGTATTCTTTGGACTCGAACGCATTGAAAAGCATATAGCTGTGACTCCCTTTTCTACTGCATTTATGAAATGTCAGAACTTGACAATGCTAAGAGATTATTCTTGTTTATAAATATATATATAGATTTGCTCAAACTAATTATGATTTAATTTCGAAATGAAAAATTAATTTGTTGAGATGCACCAAGGTGTTGTTGCTAGCGAGCGCGCAGTCGCTCAGCCTAAAATAAACCAAATATAAAAAAAACTAATGTTTTTTTAATCATATTTAACAAACAACACCATAGTGTAACTCAACAAATTAATCCCTCATTTCGAAATTAAATCTTGTTTATAAAGTTTACAAAATTAGTTTACATGTAACGAATAATTTTTAATAAAAATAAAAAAAATTTATATATACATATATATATATATATGTCGTAGACAGATCGTAAATTAGACAGTTCATGAACTGTCTAGACATTTCATGAACTGCAGCCAGATCGTGTAATGGTCAAACAGTTACATGATCTGGCTAAAATTTTAGACAGTTCATGAAATGCAATTGGGCCTTAGACAGATCGTGTAATGCTCGAGAATTACATGAAATGCCTAAATTTTTTAGGGCAGTTCATGAACTGCCTAACAGCAGTTTTGCCGATCGTGTACTGTTTGTAAGTTAATGCAATAAATCTAAAAAAAATTTTATTTTTTCGAAAATCAAAAAAAGGGCTTCTATAAGTTGTAGACATTTTAAATAGCTTTAATTAAAAAAAAAGTGAGGTAGATAGCTTCAAATTTGTGGCCGCTGGAATCTCCCAAAATTAGAACGCCGAGACGCGCACCTTAACTCAAGATTTATAAACTGAGGAAGATTTGGAAAATCTAGTAATCGATAATAATAATATTGAAAAAAATTGACTTTTTTCGAGATCTTTATTTGCTTTACAAACAGTACACGATCGGCAAATGCTGTTAGGCAGTTCATGAACTGCCTAAAAATTTAGACATTTCATGTAACCTCGAGCATTACACGATCTGTCTAAGGCCCAATTGCATTTCATGAACTGTCTAAAATTTTTAGCCAGATCATGAAACTGTTTGACCATTACACTATCTGGCTGCAGTTCATGAAATGTCTAGACAGTTCATGAACTGTCTAATTTCACGATCTGTCACGACATATATACTGGGGAAATTTGATAAAATCTCATTCAACACAAGGGCGGATACAAGGGGTAAAGGGGGTAATTATTCCCCACCTCCCGAGATTTGAGAAAAATATTTTTTTTAGCAATTAAATTTTATTTTTAATATAAAATCAATGAAGTCAGTGGCTGTTTTTCTATAGACAGGAGAAGGAGCAGGTGCAGCCAAAAAATGAAAGCCTCCGATTTAATACAATTTAATGAGACGTTTGGGTGAATTTTATTTACCCATCTTCATTCAGACCTTGCTACATAAATACATATGATATTACAAATTAGTTAGAATATTTGCATAGCAAAACACTTACAAAATTGTTAAAAGTCCCGGAGTTGGTCAATACATGTAAATTTATGTATCATATGTCCTGGCGATGTGGGCCATCGTATTTATTTAGTGAGAATGATAAAAAACAACACGCCTCGATCATAAATATATATATCTACTTCAACATTTCTCAAAATAATTTTATTTTTACAAATTTAATCCATAAATCAGGTTATTGGTTCCGAAATTAAACGAAATATTGTAAGAATTTCTATCAAAAATATTAAAATTGTTATTCTGGCTTTGATAGAAATTCTTACAAATTCTTACTTGTATGATGTTATACATCGTTTAATTTCGGAACCAATAACCTGATTTATGGATTAAATTTGTAAAAATAAAATTATTTTGAGAAATGTTGAAGTAGATATATTTATGATCGAGACATGTTGTTTTTTATCATTCTCACTAAATAAATACGATGGCCCACATCGCCAGGACATGTATTAAATCGGAGGCTTTCATTTTTTGGCTGCACCTGCTCCGTCCCCTGTCTTTTTAATATAAAATTTTAAAAATACACTTAAAAATCTGATTTGTATATATATTCTGTTAAACAAGTACAGGATGCACCCTTCAACAAAACAATTACTCTAGGTAATATGTTTCAAAGGTTTATTAAAATTAAAATCAAATTAACATTTTAACGTTTTATTGAAATTTAAATTACTCAATTTAATTTTAATTTCAATAAAATGTTAATCTGATTTTTTTTTTTATAAAAAAAACATTCACACTTTTTTCTCATTCACACTCACAGTCACACACACATTCACACAGTCTTTTCGGCAACTTAGGCCATTTAAGACTTTAGACGATAACCGTTGTAATTAATATATATATTGGGGGTTCAGGCATTTCTATTTAAGCCATTAATCTGATTTTATTTTTAATAAACCCTTGAAACATATAAAACCTAGAGTAATTGTTTTGTTGAATTAGATTTTATCAAATCTAGAACCCACGGTGAATAGTTTAAATGTTAATAAAAAAATTATTTACTTGTATGATGTTATACATTGTCCTTTGGTCGCGTCCCATAGATTCATTAATCCACTTTCACTTGAAATGGCTAACATATTTCCAATTTGTTCTCCAACATCAATAAATTGCATTGCATAGATTTTAGAATCAAAATTAGAAAATGTATGCGAGTATCGAATAACTCTGTAATTAAAAAAAAAATCATAAGTTTATTTTAATAATGATTTATTAGAAAAATGTAAGCTTATACCTACTTCGATGGAATATAGTATCTTTGATTTTTCGTGGGGTATTGTGATATGTCGTAACAGGCTTGCCATATTCGTATGTTATTATTAAAATTTGCGGCTACATATTTACAATTGGATGTAAGGCAACAAGCTGTAGTTCGTCTGAAAAAGATTATTATATAAAATTCTATCTTAGTAAAATAAATATAAAAGATTTTTCTTAATTAATGAAAAAATATCTATTTAAAAAATATGGTGTGACTGGCTCACAGCACACAACTTTCTCTTACCCTTCGATAAGAGAAAGTTGTGCACCGTGCTGTCGACACCAGATTTTTTGAGTCGAGATATATCTAGTTTCCCATAGCACCTTAGTTCCAAACTAGCATTTTAAATGTTGACTGCTTGAAATAAACTATAATTATTTTTCAAAATTTCAATCTCATATTTGGACATTTTATACACATTAGAAAATCCTAAATAAATAGAAAATTTCATAAGAATTGGAAAAAAAAATTTTAAATCCGTAAAAAGTTCCAAAGGGGACCCCCCTTTTGAATCGAAATTAACATACAAATCCCCATAGGGATTTAACATTGGCTCTATGGAAAGAAGAGCCGGAAAATGAATTTGAAAAATCTGATAAATTACATCAGTAAAGTGTACTTGAAAACACTTTTAGGGCAAAATGAGAATATACATTTTAAAGAGTATCTAAAAAATAATTGATTTTTGAATTTTAAACAATTTTTGGTGGAGCGAATTTTGAGAAAATCGAAAAAAAAACTGAAAAAATACATTAGTAAAGTCCTAGTAATTTTTGGCCGATTTTGTTTAAAAGCTTATTTTGACTGTCCAGGGGGGTACTTAAATATAAAATTTCATTCGGCTAGCTCAATTCCTTCATGCTAAAAATCGTTACAGACAGAGAGACCAATTTGCGGGACCCACTTTTTTGGACTCGGGGGACCTTGTGTATATAAAAATCTCGACACCGAATTTTTGACATGATCGCATTACTTTCTCTCTCTATATATTTCATATATAGGGTAAGAGAAAGTAAAAAGGAGGTAGAATTAAATTTAAAAACAAAAGTAAATATAAAATGATTTCAAGTGATCATTTATGGAGAAAATAAAAGAAAAAGTTGTTGATTCTTTCGGAATTTGAAATAAAGACAGTTCAGCTAACAAATGTAATATATATATATATATATATAAATATTATCTATGTAGTAGCTATTTTGAAAATATTTGAAAGTTTTTAAAATAAATCAGGTTTTTGTTTTATAGGTTTAATGAAGAAAGGAATCCAGAGATTGCTTTACACAGTAAAATAATTTATTTGGTAAATATTTCGGAATTTTCATCTTCAGTGCCTCAAATTATACAAATGTGGAAAGTGCTCGAAAATTATAAAATGAGTATTGAGAAACCATTCTATGTGTGGTAAGGACTGTTAACTGTTCGTTAAGAGAAATTGAGTAAGATATATATGTATATGGCTTCTCAATATATATTTTATAATTTTTGAGTACACCCCACATTTATGCAATTTGAGGCACTGATGATGGAATGCATTATGCAAATTTTTTCTAAATAAATTATTTTACTGCGGAAAGAAATTGCTGGTTTACATTCTCCATTAAACGTATTGGATCGTCCCAGCATGCTTAATTCAGTTGTTGATTCTTTCGGAATTTGAAAAGAAGACTGTTCAGCTAACAAAAATTAATTTTATTAAATAATAAGCGATGTTATTTTAATCACAGAAAAATCTTTTATATCAAAAAAAAATTTTCTTACATTAGTGGATGATTATTAACAGAAAGAAAGGCAACACCTTCATTATTATATTTCTGAAAAATTTTTTGAGATTTCTCAATTACAGCTTGATATTGGTTTTTTAAAATTATATCCAATTCACTTGAACTCTGCAAAATAATTAATTAAAATTATAATATAAAAATTATTATTTATTTTTTTTTTTTAGAAGAATCTTACTTGTGACATTAGGGGAGGAATTAGTGGGGTGGTTTTATCTCGAATTCTAAGTGGAATAATTCGACTAGTTTCAATTTCATGAGCAACTTCAAAGACAAACCATTTGTTGAGCACCTTAAAAAAAAAACAAAAACAAGAATGTTTGTTAGATATGTTTATCCTCATATTGAACTATTGTAGTTGTAATCACCAATAATGAAATTCGTATTTGTGAGGTTTTTATGACAATAACAACAAATACTATAAATAAAAATAAGAGAAAGTAAAAATTCCCGTATACCAATATTCAAATATCCTTAATTCGAAAATAATATAGCGTTTAAGGTATTGGAGAAAATACACCAGCGATTGCTTTCCACATTAAAAATAATTTATTTTGCAAATATATCGGATTGTCTAACTCATCCATCTAATTTAATTTGTTGCATCAGATTGTAAAGCAATTGCTGGTGTATTTTCTCCAATACTTTAGTAAATCGTTCTAGCAAAATAATTTCTTCTACTGCGTGTAATATAGAGTTTGTCTATTTTTAGGGGATATATATATATATATATATATATATATATGGTTCTCAGTGTTTGCTTTTCAAAGTGAATATATCACCTAATGACGATCGCAGAAATAGTAGCCGAAACTTTGTAATTTTGGTAGTTAATTTGTATTATTCATTTCTAACTAAATAAATCACGATTAATGCCAAAAATATATTTTATTACTAAATATATATCTATCATGATAAGAAAAAAGGATATAAGTCAAAATTTTATGATTTTTTCCATCTGATTTAACTCTGTATAACGTGTGTATACTAACAGTATAAGTCTAAACTAACTTTACATTCTTTATTATATGGCCATGCACCTTCTAGTATAAGTCAAGCAATTCAATGGCGTTTTGAAAACTTTGACACCGTTTTTTAGACAACTCTAAAATGTGACTTGTACTCTTTGTACTTATTACGATAGATATATAATAAGCAAACAAAAAAAAAATAGGAAAAATTAAATATTATATTAAAAGTTTAAGAGTAAAATCTCAATGGCCCCATTATATGAACATAGAGTCGTAGAGATAATCTAATACAAATAAATAAAACAGTGTAGTGAGTGCCAAAATTTAAGTATCATCAATGAGTTTTCTACATGTGATTATTTCATTGTTTTTCTAAAAGATGGAATTCGAAAATTTTACATATAAAAGAACAAAAAAAAACAATGAAATAATCACATGTACAGTGAGCGCCACAATTAAGTCCCCACTTGATAGTTAGAACCTTAAGTATATGGTATAGTATATGTTGTATAGTGGAATAATTTTAATGACCGAAAAGGTAAAACGTAAAATCTGGTACAGATGATTTTATTTTACCTTTTCAAATTTAAAATTATTTCACCATTTACCATATATTAATCCATATACTTAAGGCTAAAGCTATCAGGTGGGGACTTAATTGTGGTGCTCACTGTACGCATGGGCAGCACTTATTTTGGCACTATATATCTCACCCGAGATTAGGTTTTCACTTAAGATGTAAATAAATCATTGTATGAATAAAAACAAAATATATTTTACTTAGGAATATTATCTTCAAAACTAAAGGTTTTCAAACACACGCAGATCTAAAAAATTTGTAAATGCAGTACAACTTAAAGAAATATTTATTTTTGGCCTTTACCTTAACTTAAAGATTTTATATGTGACTGCTTCCACTTAAATCTTTTTATGTAAGACAGTCAACCACATACATTTCTGTTATCAGTCAATCGATCGGATTAATTTTATTTTTAGTCAAAGGAATTAATATTTATTAAAAATAAAATTAATCCAGTTGATTGACTGATCACGGAATGTATATTCGTTAACTCCTTTACTTAAGAAGATCTAGGAGTTTGTGGATCCATTCGGACCTATAAGGTAAAGTCCTATTATAAAATGCATTAACAAATTTCTAGAACTCTTTTCACCAGGGGCGTATATAGAAATTTTTTTCGGGGGGGGGGGGGCCCGAAATCAAAAAAATTTTCTGCGGAAAATTTTTTTTTTAAGAAACTAAATTTTATTTCACACGAAATTTTTTGCGGAACATTTTTTCTTTTGCGGAACCAATGTTTTCCATCCTGCGGAAAAATTTGTTGCGCTGATGTCTGTATATCCCTATTTTGTATATGTGTTTGGGAAATTTCGGGGGGGGGGGGCGGGCCCCCTCGCCCCCCCCCCTTATATACGCCCCTGCTTTTCACTGAGGAAGACCTGCAGCACGGCAGTAGCTAGTAGGTTTGAGGAGAGTATTATTAAATAAAACATATTTTGTTCTTATTTATTAGACTGCAGTATAATTTTGAAATATTATATATATATAAAATCTCTGGCATTTGGAGGAACTAGGATAGTTTTTAATCTACTAGTATAGCTCAGCTCGAGGTTACTGAATTTTTCGGAGATTTTTGAATTTTAAACAAAATCATTTGATCGAATTTTGAGAAAATCCAAAAAGATTGAAAAAGTACTTCAGTAAATTACTAGTACTCTTGGCCGATTTTGTTCAAAAGCTTCGTGTCATCTCCCAGGGATGTACCTAACGTAAATATAAAATTTCACCCTTCTACCTCTTTTCGTCTTGAGATATTTTGTTCACAGACAGACACACATAAACACACAGACAGACAGACCATGTTGCGAAAACCACTTTTTTTGGATTCAGCAATTGCTGGTTTACATTCACTAACATAACAAGCATTAAACGTATCGTCCCAGCATTCTTAATTCATCTACTGAGACTTTGTTATATACCTATATATATATATTTGATGATTAAAAGCCTGGTGCAGATCGATGAACGAGAAATTAAAACGCTGGAGGTATTTAGGCCAAATTTTAATACCACTATATAGTCGACGTTTCGGGAGATAAACGCCTCCTCATCAGGACTCTAAACATTCAAAAAGGTAAACATATAGCTTAGTTAACATTCTCCATTGTCCATTGTTAACTAAGCTATATGTTTACCTTTTTGAATGTTTAGAGTCCTGATGAAGGAGCGTTTAGTCTCCCGAACGTCGACTATATAGTGGTATTAAATTTGGCCTGAAAATACCTCCGCGTTTTAATTTCTCGTTCATATATATATATATTTCAATCCGGATAGAAGTTGCTGTTGATGTTACAAGTTGGAAAAAAGCAAGTAAGAGAGTTTCAAGGAAATTAATGCCTTTGGATGCCAAAAGGAAAGGAGACGTTTCTGACAAAATTTATTCGTCCATCCTCAGTGCTTATAGGCTTATAATAATAGACTCTCTCGTTAAATTTGTCTATTCGTAGCATAATCTAAATTCTCTATTCACGTTGGCTTAAACACTCGTCCTTTTATAAAATATATATATATTTTCTTCTAAAACCTGATTCAAGCATTTTTTGAAGATTCAACGGAACTATCCACATAAGCTTGTTGAATCAATGCCTAATCGATGTTTTCGAGTTATTGAACGAAAATATGATTAATCAAGCTATAATGTTGACATTTTTGGAGTTTAGGCTTTCACAGTTGTTATTATTAG
This sequence comes from Euborellia annulipes, assembly GCA_023213315.1. Classification (NCBI taxonomy): domain Eukaryota; kingdom Metazoa; phylum Arthropoda; class Insecta; order Dermaptera; family Anisolabididae; genus Euborellia; species Euborellia annulipes. Next base: position 12,477 of record JAKCPI010000515.1, on the reverse strand, counting down.
AAAAAGAATTTGATTTTCGGTTTAACTGTGGTTTATTTGTAAAAATTACAACGTTTCGGCCACTAATTCTGTGGCACAATTTATCTAAAATTATAAAGGTTGTTACATCTGTGGCAATCACAAATGAATTATAATTATATATTACAATTATAATATTAACAGTTTTTCAAGTGCCCTAAATCACTTGCAACAATTACTTTTTTTTCAAATGTTTCTATCCGTTTGTCGCACCCTATTGCTAAATAAAATTTTTAGTTTCTGTTATTAAGTTTATTTAACATATATATATATATATATATATTTAACGTTTATTTAATTCCGCTTTTAATAGTGCAATTAGAATTAAAATATTATAAGTTAAAATATTTAAAAAAATATGGGCGGCGATATCCCTCTGGCGCGCACTGTACAGTGAGGGACAATATTAAGTCCCATCCATGCGTTTTCTACTTGTGATTATTTCATTGTTTTTAAAAAAATATAATATTTTTTTACTACAAACTTTCATGTTTCAAAGTTAGAAATTTTCCAATAAAGATTTTCATTTTCTTTTATAAAAACAATGAAATAATCACAAGTAGAAAACGCATGGGTGGGATTTTGGCGCTCACATGTCCACGGACTTTTGTGCCACAAGACCAATGACAATTTTGTAAATTAAATAGTCATAAGCCTATAAGATTGAAGATGGACGAATAAATTTTGTCTGAAACGTCTCCTTTCGGCATCCAAAGGCTTTCTTTTCTTAGCTTTTCCCGTTCTTGCTCTTTTCCAATTTATATCAATATATATATTTCATTTTGGTTATATATATATATATATATATAGATTTAATTAAATCACCTATTTGTTGCAGTCAAGTGATTTTGTTTCATAATAAATAAAAATATGATTTCATATTCTCCTAATATCAAATATCAATAAAATAGTATTTTAATTGAATATAAAGTTAGGAAATCTTTGATTAGTGATGAAATCTTAAATAAAACAATAAGAGTATGTTTAAAATATAAAACAACTTACTTGTATAAGAGGAATGTATTTAAAATTCTGAAAGAAATGTTGAACTTTCGATATAACATGTGGACAAATTTTAACAACACATTTAGAAGATCTAAATTGTTCAATTTGTGATCGATTTTCTAACGATTCTAAGGTCATAATTGGTGGTTCATCGGGTGAATATTTTGGTTTTTTACAAAAACCCGGATTTCTTTTAATTAATTTTGCTGCGTATTTTGATGAATCCTTTGAGTTGAGTAATTCTAAATAAACATGGCAAAATAAGGGTCCATATAAATTATCAAAGTCATAGGTACAACACACCACTTTTTCATTAAAAAATTTTCTTAAACTAAAACAAAAAAAAAAAAAAATATAAATGGGGTATTTATTATTTATAATAAAAAAAAAATGCGTGTTTTTCTTACTTTAATAGAGATTGTTCTAATGTATTTGGAGAAATCAAACCAAGATTCCTGTAAGGATTTTCTTTTAAAATCAATTCATTTAAAATAAAATTTGCTGATAATTTATCCCTTGTTATAACTTCTTCTTTTTTTTTCTTTGTTTTCACAAATTGCTGGCTGAAAATATTTAAAATAATTAAAAAAAAAATAAATAATATTAAATCCGATATATTTTTACCTTATAATTTCTTCTCTTTAAATAATTTTCAACTGTTTCTTTAATATGATTCATTTGATCTTTAGAATGTTTCATTTTTCTAAGTTTAATAGTCTGATAATAATTAATTAGTTTAAAATAAATAAAATATATTTAGAAAATTTTGACATTTAAAATATTTCTAAAATTTGGATTGAACTGAAATTAGAAAATGAAAGTTGAGATATTACCAAAATGCCATCTATCGGAATAAAGAGCAACTTGATAATTTAAAGAGGGAGAAAATATTAAATATGAAAATTCACTAGGGTGGACAAGGTTTATTTCTAATATAATACAATTTTAACCTCTTGAAAATAGACGTTTTTTTTTTTTGTATCAACCAAGAATAATATTTAAAAATTAACCATTTATATATTGACTGTAAAAATAATAATTTCAATTTATGAAAGAGCTTTTTTTTGGGGGGGTTTTTTTTTTTTTTTTTTTTATTTTTTTTTATTTTTTGGTTTGGGGGGTTTTTGCCCCTTTCACCCCTTTTTTATTTATTTAAATTGATTGATTTAAAAAATTAAAAAAAAAAAAAGACCTCAAATTTTATTTTTTTTATTTTTTTTTTATTTATATTTTTTATTTTTTTTCGGAGGGGGGGCGCCCCCCCCCCCCCCCCCCCTTTTAATCCGCCCCTGTGAAAGAGCCTAAGTGAATTTTCATTGATGAATATGCATGGACATAACTAGAGGGGTCCCGAGGAAGGCCCGTGCCCCCCCCCCCCCCCCCAGAAGGCTCCCCGCCACAAGAAAAAATGACACAAGCTCCCCCGAGGATGGCTGGTCCCATGCCCCCCCCCCAGCCAAAATCACTAGTTACGCCCAGGGGCCTATATATACATTTTTTCGCCCCCCCCCGGCCCGGATCTCAAAAGTTTTCTTGCGGAAAATTTTCTTTTGACGAAATTAAATTTTTTCGCAGGTCGGTAAAATTTTCCATGAAATTCATTTTATTTTGATTTTCGGTTTAACTGTCGTTTATTTGTAAAAATCACAACGTTTCGGCCACTCATTCTCTGGCCTTCTTCAGCTACAATTCAGCTAAGAATATAAAGGTAGTTACATCTGTGTCACATTACAATCTTAGCTGAATTGTACCTGAAGAAGGCCACAGAATGATTGACCGAAACGTTGTAATTTTTACAAATAAACCACAGTTGAACCGAAATTCTTTTACAAAAATAAAATTTTATTCATTCATCCATTCAGTAAAATGATTTTGCTTTGAAATGATCCACTGACCATAAAATCTTGTCTCTGACCGATTTTTTAAGGGTCTAGTTCGACATCTGTGGCCATTTATAATAGACCCCGTCCCTAGTTTTTTTTTCAACACTCACACTTTTCCCATTCACTCACACACACATACACACAATCTTTTCGGTAACTTAGGCCATTTAAGACCATAAGAGAACCGTTATAATATATATCTATTGGGGGTCAAGGCATTCTTAATTAATTAAGTCATTTGGTATCCAAATGGCTTAAATAAAATCATCGGACAGCCTGTGATCCGAACTCGCGACCCTGGTATAGGTCAGCACGCTAGCCACTACACCAAGCCCGAAGGATCCCGTCTCTATTTTTTTCAATTGAACTTTTTTTAAACCTTTTCTGCTACTGAGTCCATTTAGGTATGACTTTATTAAACAGGGGCGTATATAAGGGGGGGCGAGGGGGCCCTATAGGGATATAGAGACAATAATGGGTCTCGCCCCCCCCCGAAATGTTTGCTCGGCCCCGCAGCACGCAAATCCCAGGTTCCGCAAAAGAGTGAAATGTTCCGCGAACGACACATGAAAAAAACTTTGGTTCTTCGGGTGGGGAAAAAATTTTGGTTCCGCGAAAAACAAAATTTCCCCCCCCCCCTCCCCGAAAAAAATTTCTATTTACGCCCCTGTTATTAAATAAATTTTTTAATTACATTGGTTAATTATATTATACCGATGGCTACCGGGAGCTGATTGCTCTGGAATTTCTTTCTTATACAAATTAAATTTTCTCCAACAATGGATGACTTTTTTTTTTTTTTTTTTTTTTTAAAACATTCACACTTTTTTTCTCATTCACACTCACATTCACACAGTCTTTTCGGCAACTCTGGCCATTTAAGACTTTATACGATAACCGTTGTAATTAATAAATGTATTTGGGGTTCAGGCATTTCTATTTAAGCCATCTGGTATCCAAATGGCTTAAATAAAATCTTCGGACTGCCTGGGTCCGAACCCGCGACGAATGGATGACTTGATAACGCTCCAAAGAGTGGAGTAAACTTAAAAATTGGAACACTATAAAGAATTATAATTACTATAAATTAATACATCATTGGGGTATTCCCGGGACATTTTTTTGGTACTGGATTTGGCAGGGCCGGAACTAGGAGATTTTTTTAGGGGGGGGCAAAATTTAATTTGCTGCACCCTCCTTAAAATTTTCTATACAAAATTTATATCATTTTACCTTTTTTTACTTTCTCTTACCTATGTATATATGTAATATATATATAGAGAGAAAGTATTGGATTCATGTCAAAAATTCGATGTCGAGATTTTGATGGATCTTCACGTTTTGAGGTCCCCTGAATCCAAAAAAGTGGTTTTCGCGACATGGTCTGTCTGTCTGTCTGTGTGTCTGTCTGTGTGTGTTCAATTTTAAGCATGAAGGAATTGAGCTAGGAGGTTGAAATTTTATATTTAAGTTAGGCACCCTCCTAGGGCGTGAAAATAAGCTTTTAATCAAAATCGACCAAAGAGTACTAGTACTTTACTGATGTACTTTTTCAGTTTTTTTCGATTTTCTCAAAATTCGCTCTAACGATTTTGATTAAAATTCAAAAATCATTTATTTTTTAGATGCTCTTTCAAATGTATATTCTGATTTTGCTCTCAAAATTGTTTGAAGACTACTTTACTCTTGTATTTCATAGGGAAGATAGGAGAAATGGTTGCCATGGTAACAAAATATAAATATTTTCCCATACTTATAAATTTTACATCTTAATCCAAATGTTACGTACTGTCGGGAACTAAATATATGTCGACACAAAAAATCTGGTGTGACAAGCACAGAACACAACTTTCGATTACCGAAGGTAAGAGAAAGTTGTGTGCTGTGCGCCAGTCACACCAGATTTTTTAGTAAATCTTTCTTTAATTGCCGCCCCCTGATATCTGCAGCCCGGTGCACACGCACCCACTGCCCCCCCCCCCTAGATCCGGCCCTGGGATTTGGATTATCCGGAGGGAGGGGTAATGGAAGGTGAGGGCCCTCCCTTTCCTTATGCAAATGATAAAAATTTATGTATAAAATATTTTTATAATTTCTAATGTCGTTTAGTTTCACTTCTCTATTATATTTTTTCTAAGATTGCCAAGGTTTGTGGTGAAGGGAGTGGAGGGGGGGGTTGAATCTCATTTACCCTCCGTCCTCCTGGTTACATCCTGCCAAGGATATGTCCATTTGATAGACTCCTGTTTACTTTATGAAACCCTCTCTCTTCAAATGAAGTGAAATCGAAAAAATTATCCCCCTTTCGTTAGCAAATGAAAGGCGTATAAGACGCAAGGGATCAGTGGGCATTAGCTTTTTATTCTATGCATTATGAATAATAAACAATGATGCTTTTGTATATTTGTTTTCTGTGGTCAAACAAACACTGTCATATGACTTGCAAAATAGGAATTAGGAATACACCCGCATCCATTTTGAATAAACTACTGAAATAATCGAGCCATTATTTATTAAACAATGTCAATGTCTTTCTTAAATTATACGTTACAGATCATCAGTTTGAAAAAAATATTTTTTCCCCTTAAAAGGAATATGTAGATCTTCTCCAGTTAAAGGAGCCATTCTCAAGTAGGAGAACTTGAGATAAGTACTGCATCTTCTGACCATTTTCTTTTACTTTCTCTTACCTCTATATTTTTAATATATAGGGAGAGAAAGTATTGGATTCATATCAAAAATTCGATGTCGAGATTTTGATGTTTTGAGGTCGACTGAATTCAAAAAAGTGGTTTTCGCGATATCTGTCTGTGTATGTCTGTCTGTTTGGGTTCAATTTTAAGCGTGAAGGAATTGAGCTATTACGCTGAAATTTTATATTTAAGTTAGATCTGGTGTGACAAGCACACCAGATTTTTTTATTAAAGGGTATATGCCGAAATTGCCGCTCCTAAATTTATTCGATTCAAATAAAAATTTCTCTTATTAAAAAAAAAATAAATAAGTAAAACACTCGGGCCGCAGATTGGCTCAGACCTCTGTTGTAGACCATAATTCAAAGTGGAGCATGAAAATCGTTGTCGTACCCCTTCTAATTGCGGTATTCTAAAAATCTGGTGTGACTGATTGCACAGCTCTCTCTTACCTTCGCTAATCGAAAGTTGTGTTCTGTGCTTGTCTCACCAAATTTTTTGTGTCGACATATATTTAGTTTCCACCGATATTATATGCATTAGAATTCAAGATGTAAAATTTATTCGGATACCAAATGGCTTAAATAAGAATGCCTGGACCCCCAATAGATACAGGTATATTCATTAATAACGAGTATCGTTTAAAGTCTTATATGGCCTAAGTTGCCGAAAAGACTGTGGATGTGTGTGTTTGTTACCATGGCAACCATTTCTCCTATCTTTCCTATAAAGTAGAAGCGTTAAGTGTTCTTCAAACAATTTTGAGGGCAAAATGAGAATATACATTTGAAAGAGCATTTACTTTACTAATTTACTTTTTCAATTTTTCTCGATTTTCTCAAAATTTCCTCTAAAGATTTTGATTAAAATTCATAAATCAATTATTTTTTTTATGTTCTTTAAAATGTACACTACTCTTTCATATGAAAGATAGGAGAAATGATTGCCATGGTAACAGAATATAAATATTTTCTCATGTTTTTTTTTTTTAAAGAATGTCATTTCTGCTGCAGAGGCCATTTGACTTTTATAAATTTATTTATTAATTATATTTATCGATGGCTTCCGGCGGGCGTTCAATAGTCTTGTTTTCGGGGGCCACCTATCCCGATTTTCAGCACCACTTGGCGTTGCTTAACAACATTGATCTTAGTTGCAGTTGCTCTTTTTTCTTGCCAGGCCCACCAGCTTTTCTCATGTTATATTAAATCTTGAATTTTAATACTGCAGAAATATATATTGGCGTGCACGTGTTATTGCACCGAACATTAAAATAAAATATGAAAGTTGAGTTTCAAAATAAAACATTAAAATATTAAAAGTGAGGAATTAAGAATGCCACATTGACTAAACGATTTTATAAATATATGCCGACTCGAAAAATCCCAGAACACAACTTTCAATTACCAAAGGAAAGAGAAAATTGTGTGCTGTGCGATCAATCACGCCAGATTTTTATTAATGAAAAGTGAACGTTTATCTAGTTATGTAATTTTCTTTAAATCGATTTAATTTCTATTTTATACTTATTCTATTCTCATCTAAAGAGGGAACTTTATCTTTCTAAAGATGAGAGAGGGTATTTACAGCAAAGCAAGTTGATTATAAGTTAGTATAACTTACCCTCCTTCTTAGGAGAGAAACTTTGAACTGATCAAGACGACAAATTCATCCCTTGACCAATAAATCTGCAATTAGCTCAAACTCTCTCTCTCTCTTCTTATTCCTTCCAAAAAGAGAACAAATCGATTTATTTGTCCAAAATAGATATATATAGAAAGTCTATAACCAACCGAGATATATAATATCTGGTGAAATCGCGTTAGTTCATCCGAGAGAGGGGATAGAGCCTACGAAAAGGGAAATGGTTCGAAAAATATCCCTGCACCCAGTTGGTCCTATTTTGGATCGGTTTTGCACGCAGCAACCCCTTAAAAGGACCTTTTTCATTGCGATATGGGAGTTGAAAGGACTTGGCGGGGGGAGTGGGACCAAAGGCGACTTATTGAAAATAATTTGATCTGCCAAATTGCTCGGGCTTGGTCTTATAGGGCGAAGAAATCCATCCTTTGACATATTTATGATCCTTCTGAAGATTTTATAATGCAATCTTGTTTGGGATAGAGATATTGATACTGAGCATCTTATAAAAGTATTTTCAGATGATTCATTCGAGAAAGAAACTTGTTAAAAAAATACATGGTCTAATGGTTATAATCTGTCTAGATTTTAAATTAAATCTCGTTTTTTCCCCTTTCTTTTTGAATAAATAAAAATATATTAACAGGTGTAAAAATGAATTTCTCTAAATATTTTTTTAATCTATACTATTATATAAAAGACAATCTCTGTCTGTCTGTCTGTCTGTCTGTCTGTCTGTCTGTCTGTCTGTCTGTCTGTCTGTTTGTAACGCATAGACTCCGAAACTACTGGACCGATTTTCATGGAGTTTTTTTTAATGGGTAGGGAATTTTCCGGGGGTGGTTTTAGGCTATCATTATATCGAATTAGGGGTAGGGAACCCCCCTTTTTGGGGGTTATCAATTACCCCATAGCAAAGCATTGGAAAACAGGATCTAACTCGCTTTATGAAAAATATATTTATCAAATCTTTAAAATGAAAAATAAAAACTCTTCCTCCCCCCTAACAATTCGACATTTGAAAAGATTTTTCCGCTCTGCGCCCCCCCCTAAAATTTTATTTTTTTTATTTTTCATTCGATTTTAATAAAATTTAAAATGACGCTTTCTTAGGGTGTAAATAATTGAAAAATGGTATTTTAGACCCCAGAAAGTTCAATCACCCCCTGACCCCCCCCTGAAATTTATTTTTCATTCGATTTTAATAAAATTTAAAATGTTGCTTTCTTAGGGTGTAAATAATTGAAAAATGGTATTTTAGACCCCAGAAAGTTCAATCACCCCCCTGACCCCCCCTAAAATTTATTTTTTATTCGATTTTAATAAAATTTAAAATGTTGCTTTCTTAGGGTGTAAATAATTGAAAAATGGTATTTTAGACCCCAGAAAGTTCAATCACCCCCCTGACCCCCCCCTAAAATTTATTTTTCATTCGATTTTAATAAAATTTAAAATGATGCTTTCTTAGGGTGTAAATAATTGAAAAATGGTATTTTAGACCTCAGAAAGTTCAATCACCCCCCTGACCCCCCTAAAATTTATTTTTCATTCGATTTTAATAAAATTTAAAATGACGCTTTCTTAGGGTGTAAATAATTGAAAAATGGTATTTTAGACCCCAGAAAGTTCAATCACCCCCCTGACCCCCCCCTAAAATTTATTTTTCATTCGATTTTAATAAAATTTAAAATGTTGCTTTCTTAGGGTGTAAATAATTGAAAAATGGTATTTTAGACATCAGAAAGTTCAATCACCCCCCTGACCCCCCCCTAAAATTTATTTTTCATTCGATTTTAATAAAATTTAAAATGACGCTTTCTTAGGGTGTAAATAATTGAAAAATGGTATTTTAGACATCAGAAAGTTCAATCACCCCCCTGACCCCCTCTAAAATTTATTTTTCATTCGATTTTAATAAAATTTAAAATGACGCTTTCTTAGGGTGTAAATAATTGAAAAATGGTATTTTAGACCCCAGAAAGTTCAATCACCCCCCTGACCCCCCTAAAATTTATTTTTCATTCGATTTTAATAAAATTTAAAATGACGCTTTCTTAGGGTGTAAATAATTGAAAAATGGTATTTTAGACATCAGAAAGTTCAATCACCCCCCTGTCCCCCCCCTAAAATTTATTTTTCATTCGATTTTAATAAAATTTAAAATGACGCTTTCTTAGGGTGTAAATAATTGAAAAATGGTATTTTAGACATCAGAAAGTTCAATCACCCCCTGACCCCCCCCCCCTAAAATTTATTTTTCATACGATTTTAATAAAATTTAAAATGACGCTTTCTTAGGGTGTAAATAATTGAAAAATGGTATTTTAGACATCAGAAAGTTCAATCACCCCCTGACCCCCCCTAAAATTTATTTTTCATTCGATTTTAATAAAATTTAAAATGACGCTTTCTTAGGGTGTAAATAATTGAAAAATGGTATTTTAGACATCAGAAAGTTCAATCACCCCCTGACCCCCCCCTAAAATTTATTTTTCATACGATTTTAATAAAATTTAAAATGACGCTTTCTTAGGGTGTAAATAATTGAAAAATGGTATTTTAGACATCAGAAAGTTCAATCACCCCCCTGACCCCCTCTAAAATTTATTTTTCATTCGATTTTAATAAAATTTAAAATGACGCTTTCTTAGGGTGTAAATAATTGAAAAATGGTATTTTAGACATCAGAAAGTTCAATCACCCCCCTGACCCCCCTAAAATTTATTTTTCATACGATTTTAATAAAATTTAAAATGACGCTTTCTTAGGGTGTAAATAATTGAAAAATGGTATTTTAGACATCAGAAAGTTCAATCACCCCCCTGACCCCCCTAAAATTTATTTTTCATTCGATTTTAATAAAATTTAAAATGACGCTTTCTTAGGGTGTAAATAATTGAAAAATGGTATTTTAGACATCAGAAAGTTCAATCACCCCCCTGACCCCCCCCTAAAATTTATTTTTCATTCGATTTTAATAAAATTTAAAATGACGCTTTGTTAGGGTGTAAATAATTGAAAAATGGTATTTTAGACATCAGAAAGTTCAATCACCCCCTGACCCCCCTAAAATTTATTTTTCATTCGATTTTAATAAAATTTAAAATGACGCTTTCTTAGGGTGTAAATAATTGAAAAATGGTATTTTAGACATCAGAAAGTTCAATCACCCCCCTGACCCCCCTAAAATTTATTTTTCATACGATTTTAATAAAATTTAAAATGACCCTTTCTTAGGGTGTAAATAATTGAAAAATGGTATTTTAGACATCAGAAAGTTCAATCACCCCCCTGACCCCCCCCTAAAATTTATTTTTCATTCGATTTTAATAAAATTTAAAATGACGCTTTCTTAGGGTGTAAATAATTGAAAAATGGTATTTTAGACATCAGAAAGTTCAATCACCCCCCTGACCCCCCTGAAATTTATTTTTCATACGATTTTAATAAAATTTAAAATGACGCTTTCTTAGGGTGTAAATAATTGAAAAATGGTATTTTAGACATCAGAAAGTTCAATCACCCCCCTGACCCCCCCCCCTAAAATTTATTTTTCATTCGATTTTAATAAAATTTAAAATGACGCTTTCTTAGGGTGTAAATAATTGAAAAATATATTAATCAAATATTTAAAAAAAAAAAAATAAAAACTCTTTTTCATAATTAATTAAAATACATTTATCTGGACAACTCTTAGTCATATCCCGAGACGCCGCCCGCCAGGGCCAAGCGGGGTAGGGTTGCCGAAGGCAACCCTACCGCAGCTAGTCTTTTATATAACGTTAATTCTCAAACTGCTCCCGTAGTGTTATTTCTTTAAAATTTTAGACACTTAGCCCCAAATTTGTAAAAAAAAATTCGCATAAAACTTTATTCATTATTTTAATTATTTTAAATAGACCTATAAAATGTAAATTTTTTTAAAATATATAATAATGAAATTTATTAAGATATTCAAGAGAGTCCTGCAAAATGGTCTGTCTCTGTTCAAATTTAAACATGAAGGAAATGAGCTACTAGGATGAAATTTTATATTTAATTTAGTTACCAAATTTAAGAATTAAAATTAAGTTTTTGAATAAAATCGTTCAAAGAGTACTAGTAGGCCTACTTTAGTTTTTCACTTAAATATAAAATTTTGCAACTGAAGTCCTTGCTGTAGGCATCGATTTTAGTTTTGCACCAGTTTTAGACCTTAATGCCATTAGTGACGTGATTGGTAATCGAGGTTTCTCTAAAAACATTGAAGATATCGCACTCCTTGCTGGCGCATTTATGCAAGGCATGAAAAAAGCTTGAAATGGCAAATACAGGCAAGCACTTCCCAGGTCATGGTTCAGTGAAAGCAGATTCTCATGTTGCAGCAGCAATCGACAGCCGTAGCTATGACGAAATCTATAATCATGACATGCAAAGCTTTATCAAGCTCATGCCACAGCTTGATGCCCTCATGCCTGCACATGTCATTTATGATCAGATTGACCCAAATCCAGCTGGTTTTTCTCCTTTCTGATTCAAGAAGTTCTACGCAATCGTTTGAAATTCTTGATGGTGTACTTTTCTCTGATGACTTAAGTATGCAGGCCGCATGTGTAGCAGGTGGTGCAGATGCTCGTATTCAAGCAGCTCTTCTGCGGGTTGTGATATGGGACTTGTGTGTAATGACCGAAGTGCGGCATGCACAGCACTAGAAGGTATTGAAAAACTTGCGCTAATAAACCAAGAGCGTTTAGAACGCATGCGTGGTCAAATTCCACAAATTCAGATTGAGAAACCTTATCGCTTGGAAATGAGTGGCAAGCTGTCAGAACAGCCATTGAAGAGTTTAAAAATTCATTCTAAATTATGGATACGTGCAAGCGTCTGCAACCTGGGTACTTCTTAAATAAGTATTGTATTTGCAATATATAAGACAGATGGATGCATCTAACAGGTTTTGGTAGATGACAATGGTTTTGCCTACTTTTGCCAAAACAAAAGTAGGTCGAACCGAAGGTTACTCCCGAAATGAAACATTTACACATAACTCCGCCAGGATGTACTAGTCAGCTTAAATGACATAATTTCAATACAAGATCTTATAGTCAGGCAATTAAGATCACAAAACAATAAACCGAGTTCAGGACGAATGACACAACAACTTTCAAAACACCGCCACATCTCTTTTACAGCCCACTATACGGGTTATATCTGGTACCAAATGGGGATCTCTCACGAAGCACTTGCCACAACCAAAG